>JAXQJP010000048.1:0-90886 GCA_037042015.1 Furcasterigmium sp. R96-07A1
TGCTTGGAGCTCGGTCCAGGGGACATGTAGCAGCCAATCACGACCCCGATGCCAGCTAAGTTGCAGGGGGGCGAGTGAGACCATGAATGCTGCTATGTCGTCCACCAACTCAGCACAGGGAGCTCTCTACTATTCGTACTCCTGAAGTACAGTACATTGCTCTTCACACTATCACTTGCGGTCGTGAGTTCTCTCTCTGATAATTCCACGATCGGGTTTCATTCTCGCTTCTCAATCTCCGGTGTGCCTTTGGTCTTGCGCTGGCCGGTCCCTCTCACCCGCGTACGTCGCCTCTTCCATCGTTCACCCTGATGGACAGCTTCTGAAGAAATGCTCTTCCATCACACATCCCGTGTTCACGGGATTCTGCTTACCGTCGCCAACATACTCATACCGATATCAATTCTCATCTTCGCTACCGGATTCTTTCCTTACAAGCCCTTCCTCCCTGGTCTGGCGCAGTACGAGGAGCTGGAATATGGCCCTCCACCAGAGGCACCCTTTGACCGACTGGTCTTCATGGTCGTAGATGCCCTGCGGAGGTACGTAGGACGGACCACGATGTACGTGCATGAGTGATCTGACGCAGCCAGCGATTTCGTATATACCGAGGGCAGTGGATTCACCTTTACACAAGAGTGAGTGGTGCTTCTGAGCGCTCAACCGGTCACTCGCTAACGTGTCGCCGTCAAGTCTGATTCGCAAAGGCCATGCTCTGCCGTTCACAGCAAATGCACGATCTCCTACCATCACGATGCCGAGGATCAAGGCCATAACCACCGGCTCTATCCCTTCCTTTCTCGACGTCATTCTCAACTTTGACGAGGCCGATACCTCGTCCACCCTGGCTGCGCAAGACACCTGGCTTGCTCAGATGAGGGCCAAAGCAACCGGGAAGCTTGTCATGTATGGAGATGACACATGGCTTAAGCTGTTCCCAGACACTTTTGATCGTGCCGACGGCACCTCGAGCTTCTTCGTTTCGGTATGAGACCCCGGTCATACTCTCAAAGCGAGATGATGCGCTGACTGTAGACCTCCAAGGACTTCACTGAAGTAGATAACAATGTGACCAGGCACGTGCCATGGGAACTGGGAAACGACGACTGGAACACCATGGTGCTGCATTACTTGGGACTCGATCACATCGGGCACAAGGCTGGCCCTCTGAGGTGCCTTACTCCCAGTTCCATGCAAGGCGGAGTCCACCACTGACCATATTTCCCAGCCCTAACATGGTACCCAAGCAGCGTGAAATGGACGGCATCGTAAAGCAAATCTACACGGAGATGGAAGCCCGAGATCACCTTCAATCTACCCTGCTGGTCCTCTGCGGTGACCATGGCATGAATGACGCTGGGAACCACGGGGCTTCCTCCCCCGGCGAGACATCACCTGCACTTGTCTTCGTCAGCCCCAAACTGCGGCAGCTTTCTAAAGAGACTAAATCCCCGTCACCATTCCAGGAAGATTTTGACTACTACAGGAAAGTCGAGCAATCGGATCTGGCGCCTACACTTGGTGCTCTCTTGGGGTTCCCCGTGCCCCAGAACAATCTGGGTTCTCTGATCGTCGACTTCCTCCCTTTCTGGCCGAGAGGTACGGAGTGTTTCATGAGCACACGTTATGACAGTACTGATGTATCACAGGGAGCGATAAGATTCAACTGCTTCTCCGGAATGCGCGACAAATTCTCCGGATCATCGCTGCTCCTTTCGGCGACGACTACCTTGCGGCGCTCACAGAGAAAGACTGCGCTGATTCGAATGATGACTCGACTGAGCTGGCCTGCGAGTGGAAAATATTGGAAAAACAGCGACAGAGCTTTAGCAAAGATGCCAGCGATGTTGATCAAATCTGGCTCACAGCAACTTCAAAGGTTAGCACTGCATCCCCTACCAGACCGTCCTTGCGCGCGTGCTGACGAACCTCGCAGTGGCTGAGCAAGGCTCAAGATCTGATGAGCAGTATGGCAAGTAATTACGACATGAACAGATTGGTGCTGGGACAGACCGTTGCTTTTGTAGCGTTCTCCGCCACGCTCACTGTGATCGAGCCAAAGGGCAGCCTTATCCCATTATCAGTCGTTGCCCTCGTGTACGGTATCATGATGTTTGCCAGTAGCTATGTGGAAGAGGAACAGCATTACTGGTACTGGATGACGACCGCATGGCTTGGTTCCCTCATGATCAAACAGCTTCGCAGGTGAGCGCGTCTCCTCGGCCCTGACTTGAACGCTCTGACACACATGCAGCAACAGGCGGCCCTCATTCGTTCTGGCCCAGTCTGCACTTGCTCTGTTGGCCACACGGCTCATAAGAGCTTGGAATCAGACTGGTCAGAAGCATGCCGGTGAGCCGGATGTGGTCAAGAGCTTCCTCGTCACCGAGCCTGCCCTTCTCTGGGTCCTCGTCGGCGCAACCTACCTCTTGGTCGGCGCTCAGATTTACCGCCGCTTGGCTGGAATGCCTTCGGCTCTGTCGTTTGCCATAGCTCTGGTACTCGTCGTGTCGGCATCCACCTTCAAGCTCGCCTTCACGCATGAAGACGCGCCGGAGCTTGTGGTTGAGTACCTCGGACGGGTGAACACAGCTTTACAGGGGCTGTCGCTGGTGACCAGAGCTCGCATAACCTTCGTGGGACTGGGTGGCACCGCAGTGTATGCGATCTACCGTGTTTTCCGGAAAACGGACAACGCTGGTCAGGCTGGTAAGATATTCTGACGAGACTCTGGGAACCATCCACCTCGCTAATGACGGTCTGCAGCACAACTGCTCCATTCCCTGTATACCCTGCTCGCCATCACGCAGTCGCGGACCGTGAACATCCCCATTTTTCTCCTTTTCCAGTTCCAGGAGGCCTTTGTTAGGTCCCTGGACCTCGACATCGCCAGCATCTCGGCCACATCCGTTCTGCTGCAATACATGGCCTTCTTCGCCTTTGGCGGCACCAACGCCATCTCCTCGGTCGACCTGTCCAGCGCCTACAATGGCGTTTCCGGATTCAACGTCGTGGCTGTCGGCATCCTCACCTTTGTGAGTAACTGGGCCGGCGCCGCGTACTGGTCGTCCGCGACCAACCTCCTGCTGCTCGACTACAAGAGGGCGCACCCGGAGAGTGGCAGTGTGTTCGCGCAGCACGTCGCGCACATGACGCTCTTCGCCACAAGCAGCGTGGCCTTCGTCATGGCTGCGTGCACCGCCCTTCGGACGCACCTCTTCATCTGGACCGTCTTTTCCCCCAAATACCTGTACTGCATGGCATGGAGCATCGGTCAGCATCTCATCGTCAATGTTCTCGTGGCTGCTGGATTGTACGGGTTGCACACGGCATCATAAACTGAGAGGTATACATGCGGATTAAATACAGTATCCATCCCAAAGAACAGAACAGCTGCTGTAGATAGTAATATCACACCCGGTAGAACCAGCCTCATCGCGTCGTAAACTCTTGAACTGGGCATCAAATGCCCACCCACTAGCCAGCCTCCCGCAATATTCCCGACGACCTGGGGATTGAGAATCATGTACAGCAGTGGTTTGCGGCCGAGCTTGCGCTCAGGTCTCCTCGTCAGATAGCAGATCATCGATCAACGTGTCCTTTTCCTTGTCAGGGATGATCGTGCCCTCGTCGCTCTCCTCGTCCCGTCGGATCCCGGTAGCTTGGCCACTCTCCTCCTCATCCTCCTCCTTTATCCGTGGCTCTGTGATGACCGTCCTGTCTTCGTGTTCAGACTTGTCCTCGCCGATGGCGGACACACTCCTGCTGATACGACGGCTGTGCAGCTCGCTCTCACCCAGGCCGGCCACGATCTTGCCGAGGCTGACGTGGATCTTGTTGAGGGCGTTGCGGCCGGTCGTGTCAGACACGATCCTATCGTTGACGGCGATCGTGACCTCCTCATAGGTCTCACGAATCAGGTCCTCTGTGCTGTGAGGGGAAATATAGAGTTTGCCGAGCAGGGGCGCAACGACCTTCTTCTCCTCTTCTACATTTGTGGTTAGTAATCGGCTGGGACGAGAGTAGGAACAAACTTACTGCTCATGGTTCCACTAAGACGCTCCAGGATGTTCAGCGCGAACGACAGGTGGATGTCGCCGTTGACAGCCTTCTTCTCGAGATCGAGGCCGGTATCCGGCGTGTAGCACTTTCGGGGGTCGGTCCAGTCAACCAGGCAGGCACCGATCGTAGTGAGGCTTTGCATATCCTCGTCGACATCCGCGTCGTCGTCTTCCAGCGACTCACGAATGTTGAAGAGGGCATGCAGCGCGTCGAGTGCGACGGTCTTCATCAATTCCTGGTTCTCGGCGCGAGAGAAGCAGAAGACGGGCAGGAAGTAGTTGAGTGCCTGTCTAACGCTCTGATTGTGCGCACTGGAAGGGTCGAAGTATGCGACAACGAGGGTCTTGAGAAGCTCCGAGGCTGCCTCCTCATCGGTCACAACGCGGCCGAGGAGCAGCTTGGAGGCTGCGAGAGTAGCGGAGGCCTGAACCTCGGGCGATTTGGCACCGGACTTGAGCGCCTTCACATACACCTTGACCAATGCGGGTGTGGTGGCGAGGAGCTGAGCCCCGTGAACATTGAGGATGTCCGTCAGAATCTGCAGGGCAGTGATCTGGAGCGCTGTGTGTCCTTTGGTGAAGAAATGCATGAAAAGAGTGAGGTTCTCTTCAGCTAGGGATCTGTCGAGGAGGGAGCACAAGCCCAGACAAACGAGGCCACGCTCGCGAACAGGTGCTTCATGGCTTCGAACCGCAGGAACAACAAGGTTGTTGAGCATCGAGACAAGATGATCGTTCTGCTGAAGACCACCAGAGACGTTTGCAAGCATGCATTGCACAATATGCAAGCACTTCATGTTGACCATGATCTCCTTGATAGCCTTCTCTTTCTCCTCTTCTTCACTCATCTCGGGAGTCTTTCCGCGAGATTTGGAAGGCGTGTGATCACCGCTAACGGCAGACTTGGCGGAGTGGAAGCTGTCCTCGGTGGTGTCGGCATCGTTGTCCTGGGCCCCCTCGTCGGCGATGGTATCGTGGACGTCGGCTACAGACTCAAGGACGATACTGCAGAATTCCTTCTCGCCAGCCATGTCGGGGGCGCAGATGTCGCGAAGAACGTTGACGGTCAGCTTTGTGATCTCGTCCGGAAGTTCGGGTATGGATAGTGACTGGCGGAGAAGCGCGAACATTTTCCGCCTACCCACTTCATCTGAATAGTCGAGAGTGATGGCGATATGCAGCAGCTGCTCGATGATGAACTCCTGCTCAATGGTGTCGTCTTCCTCCTCCTCCGCGTTATTCTCCTCGTTCGATCTGATCGTCTGGACAAGAGCGTCGATGTAGCGTTCCAAGTAGAATGCAAGCTTGGTGACCTCCGGCATCTTCTCCTCTAACAATGACTCGTATTTCCCATTGCCTTCGCCGCGGCAGAAATCGTTGAACGTGCGAACGATGAAGACGGATTCAGCCGAAAGCGTCTCCCAGAATTCGTCGTCGAACTGTACGTAGTCGCGATAGTCTGCTCTGCCTTCCCAGAATCCGTTCATGGCCTCCAATGCCACGCCATTCTCCACGCCAGAGTTGATCACGTCGACTCTTTCGAGAAGCTCCAGGAGTGCGTCAAGACTGGGCTCTGCAGTCTCGTTCTGCTGGCCCTCAGCCCCATCCTCGCCCTCCTGGTCACCGGCGGTAGGCAGCCGAGCGCAGTCCTCGATCCAACGTTCCCGGAAAAGTCGTGCCGCATGCTTGCGAACAGCGTCATCTCTGTCGCGTAGACCGACTCGGAGAAGCCTCTCACGCATCGACACGGACAGATGACGGAAGTCGCCGAGGTCGGGCAGGATTCTCGAATAGACCGCTCTGCGATTCGTAGCATCCTGGTCTCTAGCACGTTCTAGGAGTTGCTTCGCGGTAGTTGGCAACATAGGAAGGTTGATGAGGAGAGATCTCCTGACCTCAGGGCTAGGATCGTGCGAAAGAACTTCCAGAAGTTTCTCCAAGAATCCGATGTTATCGCCATCATCGTCGCTGTCTTCTTCGGCATCGGCATCGGCTTGGTTATAGGCGAGTCGTGCCAGGCCAAGCGCGGCTTGTGAGCGGACCATGGCTTCTTTATCGTGAATACGCCTAAGAAGACCGTGGCGGAGTTTTTGGAAGAGTTCGTCCTCAATAGCATCGAGGGAGTTGATGATATGGGAGACGAGTTGGGTCGATCGGTAGCGGACGTATTTGTCCTTGGCCGTCAGGAGCGGCACAGTCGTCTCCATAAGACGACTGGTGAGCCTTGAGCCTGGTGTCTCGACCATCACGCTGGCGTCTTGATCCATTTCCCCCATCAGCTCGTTGTCCTTGTCGTTGGCGTGTCGCAGGAACAGTCCCACGAATCGGATGACCTTCTCCCCAACACTCTCTGCCTTCTTGATCGGCATAACCCTAAGGACGCATCGTACAAATTCATAGTTGAATGCGTCTTCGTTGAACGACTCGGCGTCCGCCTTCTTTGGGTTCACTGGTTCGTAGCAACAGGACTCCTGAATCTTGCGAAGGGTGACGACAAGCTTGCGATGGGAAGCTGTGTTGCGCTGTGCATCTCGAAAGACCGAGGCAATTCGCGACCGTAATGCGCTGTCCGGTTCCTCGGAAGGGACATCGAGGGCTGTAGATGACGCTCGTGACGCTGTTGATGCTCGTGCATTCAGGTTTGCGACTGACGACTTGTTGGAAACCGCGCCGGATGTCCGCGTCGACCGAGAGGATACCCGGGTCGGCATTGTGATGTGTAGTTTGGGGTTGGCGTTCTGTTTTGATGTCGGGGGACCGTGAATCTGGCCTTGGACCCAGATCCTATGTTGCCAGCTGTACGATGTTGTCGTATATCAATGCAGGTATCTTCCGACCTGTGTCTGAGGGGTGGCAGGCAGGAGCATGCGGAGCACCCGCCCGCCGTGTTTGTTGTGGTTCGAGTCAATAGATTTCCCAAAGAAGGCTAGTGCGGGGAACGACTGAGCATGGAGTCGATAAGAATCAAAGTGGGGCGATAAGGCTCATCGATAACGGACCCTGGACAGGAAAAAAAAATCCCAGGACAGAGCTCTGGGCAAGTCTGGTTCACAAGAAAGTAGAGGCCATCAGCACCAACAGCACTCCTCACGATCCAAAGCTTCGACGATGGCTTTGAAGACAAAGGCGCCCAAGCGCGCCCTGGTGGACCTCCAGGAAGATGACATTGAAGCCACTGGAATTCCCGATAGCTCCGTGCCCAAGTCCAAGAAGGCGCGGACCGAAGCCAACAGCTCTCTCTTTGTGAGGTCGCTGCCCGCCGATGCGACCAACGAGTCCCTCGCAGCCTACTTCTCGGAGCATTTCCCCGTGAAGCATGCGACAGTCGTCCTGGATCCGAACACCAAAGCTTCCCGAGGATTTGGTTTCGTCACCCTGACCGACGCCGAAGATGCTTTGGAAGCAAAGAACAAACTGAACAATGAGATGTGGAATGGGCGCCGTCTTATCGTCGACGTTGCCGAGGCCAGGCACAGAGACAACAGCGGCCCGTTAGTCAAGGAGGCACCCGCTGGTTCTCGGGGCAAGTCAAGCAAGCAGCAAGCCATCGAGGAGGCGTGGGTGTCGCCCAAGCTCATCATTCGCAACCTTCCCTGGAGCATCAAGACCTCTGCGCAACTTGCCGCCTTGTTCCAGAGCTACGGAAAAATCAAGTTCTCCGATCTGCCCCAGGACAGAGGCAAGCTCAAGGGCTTTGGCTTCATCACGATACGCGGACAAAAGAACGCCGAGGCAGCCATTGCCGGCGTCAATGGCAAGATGGTGGACGGAAGACAACTCGCCGTCGATTTTGCTGTTAGCAAGGACGAGTGGCAGCAGCAGAACGGGCTGGGCGGGGAGAAGGAGAAGTCATCGACCAAAGAGAAAGTGAAGGAAAAAAAGGCGGCCAAGAAGGAAGAAAAGGTCGACTCCAAGAAAGACGCCAAGAAGGAGAAGGCCTCGGGCAAACCATCAGAAGATGACGAAGATGCGCAACTCAAGGCGGATCTGGAAAACTTCATGTCAAACCATATGACAAACCTCGAGGATGAAAGTGATCCCAGCGACGAGGACGAGGAGAAGGATGAGGATGAGGAAGATGAAGACGACCTCGAAGAGGACGAGGATGAGGACGACGCCGAGGAAGACACCAAGCCCCAACCGGCAAAGAGCACTGACAACTCGACAACCGTATTTGTTCGCAACCTACCCTTTACAACAACCGACGAACAGCTCAAGGCCCACTTCAATCGTTTTGGTCCCGTAAGGTACGCGCGTGTCGTCATGGACAAGGCCACCGCTCGCCCGGCTGGCACTGGCTTCGTGTGCTTCGTCGACCAAGGGGACTCGAAGGCTTGCGTCAAGGCAGCGCCCCGGGCCCAGCCCACGATGCTCGCCAACAAGAAGTCCATCCTGCAGGATGACACCGCCGACCCCGAAGGCAAGTACACCCTTGAAGGAAGGCTGCTCCAGGTCGCCCAGGCCGTGAGCAAAGACGACGCCAGCCGTCTCGCGGCCGACGGCGGCATCAAGCGACGTGCCGCCGACAAGCGCCGCCTCTACCTTCTCGAGGAGGGTCAGCTAGACACCCGCTCCCCCATCTACCGGACCCTCAGTCAGCCAGAAATCAAAATGCGCGAACAGAGCAGACAGCAGCGTAAGAAGCTCGTCGAGGGCAACCCGACGCTGCACATCAGCTTGACCCGTCTCGCCATCCGTAACATCCCCCGCGACATCACCTCCAAGGACCTCAAGCAGCTCGCCCGTCAGGCCTGCGTGGGCTTCGCAAAAGATGTGGCGGAGGGCCTGCGCCAGCCTCTTAGCAAGGAGGAGAAGGCGCGCGCGAACCAGGAGGCCAAGGAGGCGGAGCACAACCGCAAGCTCAAGCGCAAGGGTATCGTGCGCCAGGCCAAGATCGAGTTCGAGGCTAGGGACGGCTCCAAGGTTGCCGAGACCACGGGCGGCAAGAGCCGAGGCTACGGTTTCATTGAGTACTCATCCCACCGGTGGGCTCTCATGGGCTTGCGATGGCTGAACGGTCACGAGATGGAGAACGAGCAGGGACGAAAGCAGCGCCTCATCGTGGAGTTCGCCATCGAGAATGCACAGGTCGTGTCTCGGCGCAAGACCATGGAGGGCAGGTCTGGCTTGAAGAAGAACGAACAGGAAGAGGATGACGGGTTCGAGGACGAGGAGGACGACGAGACTGCCACCCCTCAACCAGCAAAGAAGGCCCCGAAATCCAAGGTCGTCTCACAAAAGTCGAGCAAGAAGTTTGCTCTGAAGACCGGGCCCAAGCGGGAGAAGCCCACGGGGGAGAAGTTCAAATGGGAGAAGTCGAAGGGGGAGAAGCCACAAGTGGCCAAGGGAGACAAAATAAAGGGGGGAAAGCCCAAGGGCGCCAAGTCCGAAACGTCCAAGACCAAGGGCGTCAAGTCTGAGCCATTAGAGAAGCCGAAGAAGCCCGCGAGAGGCGAGAAGAGTCGCGAGGAGATCCAGCAAAGCCTCATCGCTAGGAAGAGGATGGTGCGCAAGAAGAAGGCCAACTTCAGGGGTAAGAAAGCTTGATCGCGGGATGGGAGAGGCTAGAACAGATATGGTCACTATGTATTGCAATGGCAGAGAGCGCCGACTATACCTTAACACGTGTTGTTGCTTTTGTATTCCGCTGTGGATGTCAGCCTGCGGTTCGTCTGAATCTCACTTGACCCAGCCACCATTTCGACTGGAGGAAATATTGCAGCACGAGTTCGATGAAGTCTGACAGGGTGGTATAATTTGAATCTATATGATGTAGGACGCTGAAGAGGGGCGGACACTGGCCACGAAACTGAAGCGGCAGCATGACAAACGCCCAAGTTAGGAGGTATCCAAAAATTCCCTTCACCTAAACCGAACGCCAGTATGCCATGCTGATGAATAAATTAACGAGAAACGAATAGCTTGGGCTCGCGCAATACACTCAAACGTGATCATCTTCCACATCTGCGGCGCGGCTCTTCTTCTTCCTCTTGACGCTGAACATCTGACCGAGGGTATCACTCAAACTTCTGGGTCTCCTTCCACTACCGCTTGGAGAGTCGGGATGGCTTGCTAGTTGCTCAGCCTCAACAGGATCAGGGAAATGCGTGATATGATCCTGCGACCGCGACGCAAGTCGCCTCCTATGAGCCTCAGCTTCAGTCTCCTGCTGTGCTCTTATTTCTTCTTCTGACATGAAAAGGCTCGCGCGGATAGAGGTTCGTAACCTCTTCACCGAGGGTCTCTTGAGTATGGGGTTGCCTGCGTTCCTAAGCAGGGTGTCTTTGACCACGGCGCTTACAGTCGACGAAAGCGGCGAGGGGGAGAACACGGGGCCGCTGAATTGGTGGCTCTGGGGGCGCTGTGCGTTGGCCGGCAGCGAGAGCATCGGCCGGGGCGTTGCGGACACATCTGGTTGGCTCGGAAAGGGGAATGGCGTAGAAAATTCGCGGGAAGGGGTGCAAGGCTCTGAGGGGGTTGCCGAAAAGGTAGCCAGCGTCGGCACAGAATAATCAGAGATGGTACGGACGCCTACTGGCGTGGAGAGGGCTTGATCTTCATCGCCCCAAGGATTGCTGAGCAAAGGCGCGTCCTCTGGCACAGGAGGGGTCCTGGCGTCTTGGCCACCCCCGGCCCGAGCTGTTGGAACGCCAGTCTCATGGCTCCTGCCGTATAGCTTAGGGTCGGGCGTAAAGTAGCTCAATCGTGAGGCCTTGGAAGATCGGCGCGAGCTTGATGGGGAACTGATCGGTTGGGGCGCGGGTCGACCGGGGTCTTGTGCAGCCATCCTCATCGTCTCCTCAACCCCTTCTACGTCGGACAATGTTTCTTCGTCTTCGTCATGTCGCGGCCTACCGCTGGTGATCAAGAAGACGCCGAAAAAGGTCAGGAGGCAACCGCCGATGAACTTGACGCCTTGTTTGGCAGACGTCCGCTCGAAGTCCCTGTACAGAACAGCGCTCCCGACGATAACACACAGCGTAAACGTCACGAACTGAATCGGAATGACTTGGGTAGAATCGAAACGCTGCAAAGCCTTGTTGACGTAGCGAACCTGCATCACTGCGGTTGAGAGCAGGATGAAAAGTAGCGCATATGTAACAGGGGTGGTGAAGGCGCGCAACAAGGTCGCGGAGAGCATAGACGAGACTCCCTTGGTAGAGAGAGCCGTATAACCGCCTAGTACGAGTCGATTAGCGAACCATGGTATCAAGGTGGCTAACCCAAGAAGCTTAGAAATGCGCTTACCAAAGAGACCAACGAGACCGAGATCTATTAAGATGGTCCGATTACCATATCTGGGGCTGGCCCACATGAGAATGGCGATCAAACTGATGGTCACGGCCAGGTACACCTCGAACTCAATTGTGGTGATATGCTCCCAGACACCGTCGGGGTCGAGTTTCGTTTCCTGCGTGTTGGCGCTGAGCACGACGGTCACAACACCTCCAACAGCAATGACGACGCCCCAGAAATCGCGCGGGCGGAACTTCTCCTTGAATAGGATAGGAGCGATGATGCAGTTCGAGATGAGGGCCACGACGCCGAGCGGCGACACGATAGAGGCGGGCGCGAAGCCATATGCGAGAAAGTTGCCCAGCTCACCGACTGTAATGAGGACCTGCCCCAGCCACCAGTAGGGAGATTTGAGGTACGTAGAATCTGTCTTATCCTCGTCGTCGGATCTGTCGGAAGTGCTGGTGTCTTCGGAGTGGAAAGAAGTTGTCAGAGGATCAGACTCGGAGGGGTCGACCAGACCGTCGCCGTTGCCTGTGACATGGCGCCTACTCGAGGAATTGTCGTTGGAAGAGTTGCCGTTGGTGCCTAACGTCCCGTATCCCCCGCCGTTGCTGTTGCCATTCTGGACCTGACGCAGAGCCTCCTTGGCCCTACTTCGGTTGTGATTTCTTTCGCGATTCAATCGGATGTGTGCATATCGCTGAACGTTCAGGGCGAGAGCAATGAGGACGTTGCCTACGATGGCGGTGACGATGCCGATCAGGGAGGACCAGTTCTGGAGGTCGTTATCGTGGTGCCCATCGTCGCCGAGCAGTAGGGCGCTCCCGTCGGAAAAGGCGGAAGGGCCGGACATGCCCATATTCGGCGGTGGTCAGGAGCGCGATGTAAGAGAGAGGGTTTTGGAGTCGACCAGAAGGCGGCGGCTTGCTCGGAGATGAAGTAGGGCGGGTGCGGAGAGCGGTATCTCGGCATCCATGCGCGTGAAGTGAGACAGGCGTAGAGATTGCGACGCGGAATCTCGGCGTATGCAGTCGGTCGGCATGAGACCGTGCCTAGCAGAGACGGACAACAGGTCCTTCGCAGAAATTGCAATCCGAGCAGGACATGACGCGGAAGTTGAGGGTGAAATGCGGGATCTCTTCGAGAGAATGGAGGATCCGGGTGTTTCCAAGGACTCCTCTGATGCCGCCTTGCCTTGTTGGAGGTTTATGCTAAGACCTGACAGGAGCTCATCTTGGCGTCAGGGACCAACCAGGGGCCGTCTCGAAGCCGCTGAGGCTTGCACTGGTCCGTGCGGAGTTGATGCCGTCATGTGCTGTGGCTTGCGGGGATGTCAAGCCACGCAACGTCCTCGCGGCGCCTTAACCTTGACGGATGTGCTCACCTCAGCTTCCCCAACAAACTCATGGCAACATCCGACGTCCTTGTTCGCCACGATAGCCTCATGCCATCAACAACAACCAGGCATTCACTTTTAGGACCTATTCTCATACCCTGCACCTCTTTTTTCATACTGCTATCGACTGCGTTCTTCTAGGCATCCGAGGCATCGATAACAACCAACATCAAACACCAGAAACCACTATCTTCGCCCTGTGTATTGTTGAATTGGGCCCCACATCTACCGTACTCAAGATGCCGGAAGACGATCCCATCACAAGCTTCTTCGTCAAGTTCAAGCAAAACATCGACACGCACATCGCATCTGCCTTTCATGGCGCTCTAGGCATCCCCTCGGTTGTCTCCAAATCGACGCATGCAAGTGGCCGATGGCCCGAGCCCATGATTTCTTCATCGGACACGAGGAGCGATAACTCGTCATCAGACGGATCTCACGACTCTTCGACAGCCACATCACGAAAGCCGCGTGCTCATACCCATGAGACGATATGGTCTCTTCTTCCCATGCAAACCCTGCTCGACGTTGAGGCCGTGTCCGACTCACTTTATCAGCTCATGTGGATGTCCTTCCTCATCGACTCAGACTATTCACCACTCAGGTTGCGGCACCTACCTCGACCAACACCAAATGATCTTCCCGAGGGTGTGGATGCTTCGATGTTTGGTTTTGAGGATGCATTTGAAGACCTTCTCAGCGTGACCAGCGGACAGGGGCTCACGGACATGGAGGAGAGATGCGCAATGAAGGCGGAGTGGCAGAGGATCTACCCCGAAGGTTTGCCGCCCCTGATGTGGCTCCATCAGCTCACACGACAAGGCCTGTGGGATGGCTGGGAGTCGCGACCGAATTTTGTCGAGAACATCGCGAGCGAGAGGTGGAAGCGGTGGCTCGCCTCTCAGGACGACCCGTTCCGTGGAGGCTCGTCGGGTGGTCACACACGGAACCACGCAGAGCATGAGACCCATGACGCTTTGAGTCGGCCATCAGACCATGATCACTCAGATTCGAACGAGAGGGCACCCGAGATTGAGGAGGACATGTATAGGTTGTTCGAGCAGGGCCGAGCCATAACGGAATCACTCCAGTCGGGGCTGGACATACTCCGTAGGCTCGGCGAGCCGTCATCCGCAAAGGACGATTATGTCTCTGACAGTGCATCCGACCGAGCCTTGGACAGGAGGGAACGGGCCAAATCTACTGCCAAGACCTTACCCGAAGGCTGGAGGGAGGAAGTCAAGGTGGACGAACGAACAGACGGCGAAGGCTACACCACGGCTTCGCGGACAAGAGTCGTCTACGACGACCAGGATCGCGCTGTGAGCACCACGACCGAGACGAGGACCAGTCGGTCAGTCTCTTTCGAATCTACGGCAAGTGGCCGGCGGGGAGAATCCCATGATGACTCGGGCAGTTGGTTTTGGAAATGAAACAACGAGTCTGGAGGTATTGGGGTATGGTCAGATTGATATGCGAGGACCAACGGATACCAACACTTGTGTATATTCCATGTTGCTTTCTATCCATCCGAGCTGGATACGATACGCTATCCATTGTACCGATCATCGTCAATGCCGAGGTACTGCGTTGCAGGTCTACTTCTGCGCAAGATGACTCCACGAGAAGCAGGCATCTGTCGACTCCGAGTCACATGCCAGCTATACTGGAATCAAGATATCCATGTGTCAACAGTCCCATTCGCGTTTCTTACTTGTCACCGATTGATTGCTTCACCCATACCGGAGATCAGACACGTCAATAAGCCACATCGCGCCGCGTCGTCGGCGACCCGCCCGTTCAGAAACACGGCGTTCACTGATCTGGCAAGGCAAGGCCCGGGGTCCCTGACACTTCCGTGTGAGGTTGGGCAGGCATGTCTCAGCCACCGAGATGTGCACAAACTGGCCGCTGAAGAAGACGAGACTGGAGACCAGGCGCATCGTCATCATCCAGCGTATCGAGCCGCGAGACATATGGACACGAGAATGCAGTAGAAGACCCACGAAAAGGAAAAGTCGCGTGCATGGCCGAGGGACCCGAAGACGGGTCTTTCGCGACACGAGGTGGATGGCGGCAGGGCCTCTCCCTCATGGCGACGAGTCGCTTGCCTCCCTGTCCCCTGCATCGCGGCTCTCGTCGTGATTCCCGCGAGGCGCCGGAAACTTCCCCCACGGGCCACGGACTTGCTTCACTGACGGTATTTGCCATTGTGGCTGGTCCACGAAGCGGGTGCCCAGCCGTTTGGACGCCATCGCAACGATTCCCGCCACCTCCGTCTGTGCGGGATGCGGCACAGCCAGCTTCGGCCTCACTAACCCCTTGAAGCTTCAAGGGCAGCCCTGTCGGAGCGCCCAGGTCACCCCCAGCCTCCTAAGGCGGCCTGAAGGGAGGGCCTGAAGCTCGATGCGGAAACTGTTTTGCGCCAAACTGATGACTTTCTGGACGAATCGACGATTATGAGGCATCATGGGCACATGCCAGTCCAGAACCAGCCGCCTTGCAACTCGACGAGGGGGGGTTTTCTGACTATCATATCAGCGACCCATGGAGCAATAAGTGTACTCGCATGTTTGACAGGCAAGCACGCTCGACTCGCGACGTCCTCCCAAGCAGCCAGGCTTCCTTGCGATATGTCCCAGTTCATTATTGCTTTCTCGTGCCGCGCGTGGATGGGCGGTGAGTGAAGCCTTCTCCATCACCATGCATCGTTTACCCGTCACACGGCAGCAAACATGGACCGCCAGGCTCCAGCCGCCGTCGCTTCAGCCTCGAACGGCGCCGTCTGCCATTCGCCGGGTGGAGCAGAGGCCAAACACGGCAGGAAGTTTTCGTGGGATCGGCGCTGATAGCCTTGACGCCAGAAGTTCCTCCTCCACGCGTTATCACCGCCGACCTCCGTCGACCACCCCCACGAGACAATATCCGGCGCGGCGGGTGAGACGTGATCTGCGTCAACCCATCCAGCCATCATCACGCAATGTAGCTTGCCGGCCTGGTCGCGTGTTTTGTTATCCATGTTGTCCATGTTGTACGACAGCAAGGTCCAAGCTCTCAGCCTGGCGCCGGGTAGGTAGCTGTCGATGGTGATTCAGGTGACCAATCTGCCGGTCCACCTCCACCGGGCCAGGCGGCGCGCAGCATCACAACGGCAATGTTTGCTGAGCCCGGGCCCCATATCGCCCTTTTATTCGTACTTGGTCGCACAAGAGAAGCAGGAAACGCACACTAAAAATATGCCAATGCCGGAACGATTGTGGGCGAGCCTGGCGCGGCACTGGGCTGCCCCTGACCTACCAACCTACTAGTCATGGTTCCACGAGATTCGGGAGACCCTTCCTTGCATCGCGCGGTCACGGCGCCAGGCCGTCCCGGCGACGGTCCGTCTCCTCGGCGTCACCTTTCTAGAGAGCCTCCTGGTGGGGCAGCCGAGTGCAAATAGGCAGGTCAAACATTGTGCTACTGTGCCCAGCTAAGATACCTGTGTGCTTTGTGTCGAGGTAAAGAGGCATCACATCAAGCTTGGCTCGCAACGCCCGAGCAAGTCTCATGCACCGTTCAAGTGTTCGCGATGCGATACAGTCAAGGGGCTGTGGGTTCATTGTCCTGTGTACCGTAGCCGTCAGTCGAGGACTCCAAGCAAGGCTTGGATCAGTACGTGCAAGCTGCAAGTGTGCCGGACCCTTCAAGTTGCTATCGACAGGCCCTTACCTTACTTGCCGTGCTGGTGGAGTCATGGCCGTGTTGGGTTGTGACAGACGGCGTCCCACGAACAGTTTAGACATGGGGGCCGTCTCATGCCCGTATCTGATGAGAACAAATCGGCCGCCAGGCGCTTGATGAACTCTATCGTTGACGATGCATTACTGATCGCGGGAGGTCGTCGATGAACCCCCCAGGACCACCGTGGACATACTCGTACACGAGCCCGACATACTTGGCGGAGTCCAGCTGCCGCTGCTGTGATACCCAGGGTGAACGCGATGCTCCAGCTGACGGGACCATCGTGTCCGATGATCATGCAAGGGGTTGTATCCTCGGCGCCATCAGCGAGGTTGATTTTTGAAGCAAGCTTCGATTGACACCAGGCACAATACAGCACTGGACTGGCACAGCGAGAGGGTCCAGACAGTAGAAGGAGCCGCTTTGCCTGTGCTCCGGCAACCCCCTTTCCCGGCTGCTCACTAACGAGGCCAGGGTGGCGTGGAAAAGCGGCTCCCTACATGTGTTCGACTTCGCTCGAATCCTAGTTCCATCAACGACCGACACGGGAGAGTCTCACTATGCCCGGCCATCAGTTTCGCCCCGAAAGACCCGAGTCTTTTGGCCAGCAACTCACCGAGGTTTTATGATGGCAGATAGCTCCACGGATCAAATGCACCCATACCTCAGGTTCTCAGAGGGCCCACAGGGCAAAGCACCTTGGTGGAACAGCAGTTGAGCAGGTAGTGCGGAGTAGCTAAGCAGCATGCTACAGCGATGGAGTAAGGTTTGACTAAGGACGAAGTCAGTCCCCTCCCAGAGGACAGCTCGTTGAGGCAATTGTATGTAGTACGTTGCGCGATTCTGGCCCAGAGCGACCAGAATCCACGCTGCTGCATCCTCAAGAGGCTTGTGGGTGATGTTGACTCATCTACCCTTCCAGTTCGATTCCGCGATTCCGTCATGCCACGCGGTCAAACACGTGCCGGTCATCGTCCACCGATGATGAGCTGGTTGGCGACCACGAAACCCCGAAACTAACATGGCCGCTTGCGCAGCCCGCACTTGTACCTGTCCACCTGGGAGAAGAATGCAGATGCACATATATTCGTCTGCTGTTCCCGAGTGGGTGGATATGAGGGCAGGCCCGATTCCGCGAAACCGAAGACGGCCCACGCTGCATTTTGACTTTTCGGACAGCTGTCCAAACGGGAACGGATGGCCACCTACCTGTTGCCCTCGTCCCACGGCTGCAGAGTCTTGGTCGGTTATGCACCTAGGGCCTTGCAGCACCGTCACGCTCAAGGCGTGCTACTGGGTGGGTGGCGGAAAAGCATGCTGAAAAGGTTACAGCATCTGGGAAGCTCCCCAATGCCTCACATTGTGTTTGTACGGCGTCCTCACCGATCTGCACTGATATGGGATCTTGGCCATGCCCAAGCTTCCCAGAACGGTACAGCTAATATTTGGAGATGTCGTGCTTTGCGGATCGCGTTTTCGTTGGAGCTGTCTGTCGCTTCCGCAAGCCGAGAGCTCATGCCACCAGTGTCTCGCTGTGCCCAAAAAGAGCGCACCTGTTCCGCCAGAATGGGTCACCCCGCTTGAGATGGTGATAGTATGGGGCAGTTTGGCTTGCGACGCGCAGTACGGTAGAGACGGCAAGGGCATGGAAGCTTGCCCCTTACTTGTACTAGCAGTCGGCCAGCCCCTTCGCACACAACGCGTGTGTTCCCCAGATGGTGTAAAAGCGAGTAGGATTCCAGCTCAAATGTCAAAAGCTTGTATGTGGTAACAGTGAGGAGACACCCTCGTCTTTCGATTAGCAAAAACAACAAGGACGGAAGGCCAGTATTGGAAGATCCGTCCGTCACGGGGTTGCGGCACGTCTCGTCTTCTTGGGGCGAGCTTCTTATCGTCTCGGTACCTGGGGAAGAATCTGGGCAGATCCAAACCCTGGGTTTGGCCTGCGTGGCTGGCTGGAGCTGCAAGGAGCACTCCTGCACAGTACTGTAGCCCACCCCCGGGGCAGGCAAAAGTCAGGGCAAGCCTGCACCGCGGCCGGGTTGTTGCGTCGTTGGCAGGCCGCGCTACCACCGCGGGTCGTTGGGTTGGTGGTGGTGGACTGATGGTACCTGCAGGCTGCAGCAAAGAGTTGACCCCCTGTGAACACCAGCGCCGCAGCAGTCTCCGCCATCGTACTGTACACTACTGTAAGTAGAATCCCGGGCATGGCGAGAGACTCGCGTCGTACAAGGATCTGGATCTATCACAATGCGGATCAAAAGTGCTGGTCTGGAGCGGGATTCTGGGTGACAAGCTCTCAGACGGACCGATACGGAAGGCCGTCGGAGAATAACAGGGCTCTGAGGGCTGTGCGTTGGTGAAGTGCAATCCTGGGTGCTCAGGTTCAAGTCTGAGCGGCGACGGCGAATGCTCCCGCTCATGCTTTAATCCAAATCAGTAGCAACAGTGACGAGAACGTCGAACACACTGCCTTCCTTCTGTGCGCCCACTCCGCCTTTATGCGGGCGCTTCCAGAACCCCGGGATGCCGTGGATGCCAATGCATACCAGTGTGCTTTCACTGTAACGTGTGCAAGGTTTCGTGTGGGATCAGGGCCACTGGTCGAAGATGGCAAGATCGGCGGGAGCAGCGTCGACAGATCCGGCCTGCAACAGACCCAGCAAGCTCTCAGGGCTGTCAGGGCTATGCACCGGTAAGGGAAAGAATGGGGCCGAGGGACCGGTCAGAAGGGCACCATGTCTTCTGGATGGTCGATGGGCATTCTGGCACTCGAGAGGGTTGGTACCAGTCCAGCACCGGGGCAGAAACGCGAGCTGTGGCCAACTTGAGGCAGTTGTCGGATCTGACTCGACGAGTGAGGCCGAGTCGAGTCAATTTCGTGGAAATTGCACCATCAGCTACAGGCGCGGCGAGCAATAAGGAAGTTCAAGGGCGACGGCAGGAGAAGATGAATACTGCGTGGTGATGCGGGGCGGAGCAAGTATCTGGGCTGTAAGATGGAAGCCAGTGGAGAGAGGCACGGAATGACAGACGCAGGCGAACCTTGGAAGGCACACCTCAAGCAGGCAAAAGCAGGGGATGGTCGTGGTCCAGAAGGAGCGATGCAGTGAGCGAGGGTGGTGCAGAAACGACTGCAGACGGCCAATCAACTTGCACGCCCACCCTCCAGTACACACACCATGGGACGCCGTTGGAAGGAAAGGGCGGCAGGTTGGCAGGTTGGCAGGTTGGCAGGTGCCTTGGGCTTTCTGCTCGGGTGCTCTTGACTCGGGCAGGACGGGAGCACGGGAGCTCGTGGAGGGAAGGAGGGAAGGAGGGAAGGAGCTCCCAGGTTCTTGACGCATCCTGATCCAGACTAGGTCTTGTCACGAGGAAACGTCCAAAACCCGCTCTGCTGAGATGAGATGCTCATCATGCCCATGATCCATCATTCAGATACGGCTGATCTCTTTGCCAGCTTGCCATCCTACTGCTACCTTGCCGACTTGCCTTACATTGTCAGCCAGGCGGGCCCGCCCGCACTGCAACTTTACCGTCAGCACTGTACCTCTGTCGTGCAGCGGCTACTCGAGATGCAACCCTCAGCCTACCACCGATTCCCGAGCGCTCGTCACCCAAGAATCAAATCAGCCAGAGATGCATGCCCGTTTTAGGCGGCAATACGTCCGGCGGCACTGTGGTGTGGTTTATGCTAGGGCACGTCCTGTCAGTGGGTGGATTGGATGGGCGTGCAATGGGATTACCCGGCACCAGCGACCTGACTGCCTGCGCCTTCCATGTACGCGTTCCTGGCCCAAGAACGAGCTGACGTCGCCATCACGGCTCACGTCAATCTAAACCTACCCACCATCTGCTAGTTGGTGGCTCTAGTCCCAATCTCCCCGGACATCTTCATTTCACCCATTGCAACCTCACGGCGATGGCGACGTAGGAAATGTCCGCTCCACGTCATGCGCAACGAGGCATCATCCCTCGATGCTAGCGCCTGCCCCGACTCGTACACTTTGTACTCGTATGCCCGGATTGCCGGAATACGACAGGCGCCCTCCAGGCAAGGACCACAACGGCGGGCCATCCGGTGCCACGACCCGGGGAAACGCGCTCGCAATCTTCTCGCAGTCGCGTGTCAGTCACTATCGCCTCTTGGAAGACGCATCCCGTCTTTCCGGGGGCCCCTAGTTAGGGCTGACCAGTAACTCACCAGGCAACACAACGACTGGATGGCGCGGCAGAGGTGGTTCTGCTACATCGCGAGTATCATATCAGCTGCCATGGAACACCAGGCTGGTCTCGCACCACCTCATTATGCTTATCACTGCCATTCCATCAATCAGCGCGTTGTGCGCTCGTGAGACGAGGCCTGCTGCCACCAAGACCAATACTCCTGCGGCACACGGCGGCGCAGCAGGCAGGCTGCAAGTACACTCTCGCCTCTCGCCTCCGCCTTTTCCTCGCCGTGATGGGTGGTCCCAGGCCACGCGACTCAACCCGGAGGCATGTCCGTTCTTATTAGCCAAATCCTCGCTTCTGAGCGCCACTTGCATGTCCAGATCCAGATCGCCTTCTGTTGCCGCAGACAGTGCTGCAGCCGGCCGACTTGGTCTCTGTCAGCCATGACAAGACCTAACCGAGGCCCATCGCTCACTCACCACCCTTCCCCGGATACTGGCGCCGGAACCCTTCGCTCCATGCCTCGCAATATTTGACCCAAAATCATGAAAACGCAGCTTTCCCACCAACGACAGCTCACCATGGCCAGTAGCAACCAGCCTCGCCCCGGCACCTGGGGTCTTCCCCTCCCCGCTTCTCCTCGCCAAAATTGATGCCGGTCCGTCTAAACGAGACCCTGGTTTTCGACTACACAATAGCCAGCTTCTACAGTAAAAAAAGTGCCTACTATGCGACCGCCAGGGAGACCCGCCAGCCTGTGCTTCAAGTACGTCCTGACAGCTCTAGTTGCGTTGCCTGCAGATCGAACCCTCACGGGACGGCACAGTTGCCCTCTCTCCCTCTGCGCCTTGTCCCATTTGGCTTAGAGACGCGAGAGCCACAGCGAAGCTCCCATGCCGTTTCACGTTGCCATCTCCTCGGGTCCGACCTGCACATGCGTTCACGCTACGAAGATGTCAATGATACCAATTGGCAGCAAGCGCCTCGGCC
Source organism: Furcasterigmium sp. R96-07A1 (assembly GCA_037042015.1). Taxonomy (NCBI): domain Eukaryota; kingdom Fungi; phylum Ascomycota; class Sordariomycetes; order Glomerellales; family Plectosphaerellaceae; genus Furcasterigmium; species Furcasterigmium sp. R96-07A1. The sequence continues at coordinate 21,583 of JAXQJP010000048.1, forward strand.
CTCGGCGGTACTGAGAACCCGACAGTGACAGACCGCAAGGTGCAAAGGGAGGCAGTACTTGCTTGATTGATGTAGTTGGCATGATGCATTTTGGCATCATGCCCTTTTCACAGCGCCGGGCACCGAGCTACAGTACACATGACGACGGTGCCTGTTGGGGCGAGCTAAAGGTCCATTTTCCCCTGAGGACCTTCCCAAGTCCCCGCTGCTCGCCCCCATTTTTACGCTGCTAACAGGCACCGGCTCGGTGGTCAGGATCTCCATATCTTGGTGGTGCTGGCCCCCTTTTGTCCCGGCGACCCCAGGCCCAGAGCCAAGCTGACGATGGGCTGGTGGAGAGGCTGGCTAGAAGAGGAGGGATATGCCGCCGAAAATGTGCGCGGCCAGCACTTCCGGGGTGTCTCCTGCGCCGCTGATGAGCATATTTTGCACCCTCACGGTGCCTGCACAAGGGTGCATACGGGTACTCTCCAACCACACGCACCGACAAGCAGATGCAACGGTACCAACTACCCATATGCTGGCAGGGTTCATGGCTGCACTGGACAGGGGCCCGATGATTACCAGCATACCCATCCTTCCCTGACCCTGGCCTCCTGGGCTATCCCTGTCCCAGCGGCGGTGGAGGTCGAGGTCTCTTCCGTGTCGGCGACCGACGTCTCACAGGCTTGACGTGTTTCCTCTACAGTGCCTGGCATCATCAACAAAGTCTCACCCATCCCCCCCTCTCCCGCTCTGGTTCCCTTCTCCTGGCCTCTGTCCTCCCCCCAAACCGGATCTTGTACTGCCTTGTCCACGGTGATAGATGATTCCTTTGCTTCGGACTTGTACGTGGGAATCGTACCAGACCGCTCGAGGAGCTCGTTCGCTCTGCTGTCGAATCCAGGGTCCCCGCACCGACGGTTCCTGTTCCTCCTGGTCGATTTTCTGTCACATCTACCGGCGGCGACCTGCAGTGCCCGGACTTTCTGCGCACGAACGCTGAGCGCACGTCCACCAACGCCCCACGAAATCCACGATCCAATCTGGAAACTCTCCGAAAAAGCAACAGCAGCATTCGGTTCTCAGACATTGATTTTCGTCTTCCTTTCCTCGAGGGCGAGGTTCAAGATCGGCATTGGTCGCCGTGTTGTTCTATTGGCAGAGCGCACAGAGGCCATTGACGAATCCGAGTCAGCATACGAGTCCAACTACCCACCACCATGTTCGCCGCGGCACACACGTTGCCTTACTATACGGGCAATGGCTTTAGTATTCGACCAAAGACTTCTGGGGCCTACAAGAAGAAGATTCAAGGCAATGCATCCTCGGCAAGCCGCCCGAGTACCAAAGCCGGTGAAGGCGAAGGTGAGGGAGGCGAGATCCTGGCGCCTGCAATTGATGGGCCCCCTTCGCCAGAGAAGATTCGCGCCCTGAATAAGCAGGCCCAGCGAGCGTCGTCGGCTGTCACCTCATCCTCTCAAACCACTTCAGCCCGCGCGTCCGCTACAGACAACCCATCATGGGAGCAGACCCTCGAGCATGTTGCCCTATCTCGACGGTCGTCGGCCCGGTCGACCTCGAGCAGCATGCCCTCCCGCGAACGCCCTGAGAGCGTTCAACTCTTCGGCAAAACCATCTTCAGCCGGCGAAGCAGGGCAAGACGGGAGAGCAGCGCCAATAGCTCTTCCGGAAGCTCACTTTACTCTGCAGAGACACCAGCCGAGGCTCTGCCGCCACCTGCCAAAGACCAATACATGTCAGGGCTTTTCGGGAGGAAGAAAGCAATGTCCAAGCTTGACATGGCTACAGGTGCGCGTGTGAGGTCCAACAGTGCCAGCAGCAAAAGATTCCAGATCTCAGGCCCATACAACTTCCAGCATGTTACCCACACACCACGGGAACATCTTCCCCGGGCCCCGGCCACGAGTCACGGCGAGGGTGTGTCTGGCCAGACTGGCCTCCACGGTTCTGAGGAGACGGCGACCAGCACTTCAGAGATAAAGAACGGTGATCACGACGGTGAAGAGTCACGCGACGACATTGAAGGTTCGCCGCCCATCTCCCCCATCTCGCCGTACAGGCAACATCAACCTCCTATTTCGCCGTCTCTTCGCCGCAGTCAACCCCATGATCTTTCGCCACAGCGTCTCCTCAAGCACACTCGCTCTTCCGACCAGATTCGAAGCCATGCGCTCCGCTCCGTGGCCCCTCAGAGACCGCCGAGATCACCAACAGAGCAGTTGCCCACATCTCCCATTGTTCCTCCGCGCCTGTCCAGCCGCGCATCGACTCGGTCCGACGGATACGAGACGACTGGCTCGACGCCTTCGGAGCGGACGTTATCCGGTGGAGGTTTTCGGCAACCCCGACCTTTCGCTCTGCCTGAAGAGACCCTGGAAGAGGGCACAGGCGATCAAGTGCCGGAACTGGCGCCCGCTGCCGCCTTCTCACATGCCCTCACGACCCCTGGCGACGCGGCGTGGCCACTGCCCTCTACAAGTGCCACTTTCACCTACGAAGCCGCTCTCCCGGATGTACCCGAAGAGGATGAGCACTTTGCCGCGGCGAGGCGTTCGCGTCTGAGCATCGCGAGCAACTCATCATCCCTCCGGGGGAGCCAGTCTGTGCCTATGCTCAGGCTCTCTGGCCAAGTCCAAGCCGGCGGACGCCAACGTCCGCCTAGTGGCGCATCCGACACTCTCGGGCGATTTGACATGTTCGCGGCGCAACGTGCTCTCAAGGCCGACTTGGGTGAAACCGTCGATGATATTCCTGACCGCGAGAGCTGGGAAGAGGACATCGACTACTGCTATGAGCATGAGGCAGAAGCCGACTGCAACTTTGCCTGGGATCGTCGATCATTGGAGTTCGTGTGTGATGGCACGACTGGGGACTGTGTCTACGCCGAGTCGGAGACCGCCGCTCAGTCTGCAGCTTCATTGCAGGACGTGGATGAATACGATTCCGAGAAGCATGTCACAGGCCTGATGCCGGTTCCAGCCAGGCATTACGACCTTCCCATCATGGGGTCAGTCAGTCCGGGAGCGAGCAGTACCTCGACACCAGTGACGTCCAACTTCTCACACCCGCGAACATATACATCACGCCGCAAAACCAAGGAGCTACACGTGCGGACTGGCTCACACGCCTCGAGCTTCAAGGAGTCCCATGGCTTCACTCTGTCGCCGTCGCTATTGATCCCAGGAGACTTCCAGCAGCAGATGATCATGGCCAACTCCCAGGGTATGAGCAACTATGTTGATGATGCAGCCTCTCCTAGCTACAATGACGCCATTTTCGCGGATGCATCCCCCATGGCTCTGGAAACCTCAGGGGCGTTCAACAGTGAGCGCGCCAGCACCTCGACAGTCGACACCGCCTCTTCGGTGCAGACTGGGTCGAGCGGTGAACGACACTTCTCGGCCGATTCCAACTTCTCAGCGCCAACGCGCTATACTGGCAGCACAACATTCGAAGGGTGGGATCCCAAAGTGCTCGAATCGTCCGAGCCGGTGCCTGCCGTCCATTTGGAGGGTCTCACCGGCTTCCCTTCACCCAGCAGTCTCTCTGGGCCACGGAGCCCTCTGTCGGATGCAGGCGACGGGATGTTCCCGTTGGCTGGTGATATCCAGAGTGGCGATGTGTCGCCGCAGTCGCCCAAGATCAAGGAGACCATGGCCAGGCATCGCCGTCAAAGAGCCAACACGGCGAGCTCCAGCGCATCCGGTGCAGGCTATGGCCTCTTCCCCCCCGCCTACGCGAACAACCGTGCCTAGGCCATTCGAGCGTAGTCGCCGCAGCGCGCCGGGCTCCTTTGCCATTGTATTATTTGGAACCTTCGCTTTCGCCACCTCGGCACTTTGTTTTTCTGTCTACTGTATCTCGGGAAGCGATGCCACTGGCGCATTCTGGAACCGAGATTTCCGGTCTTCACCCCAAAAACCGTACTGGTGCCACATCGGAGCATGTGGCTGGCATCATCGGCGTCGGATTCTTCCTATCTGTTCAGGGGGGTTGCCTTACCTGGTCACTGCACTTCTCCGGAGGGAAGTGCACATGGTGTTTCGAACATTCGCTAGGCTGCTTTCGCAGCCGCCCTATATTTGTTTTCTGCTGCTCTTGGGTGGCTATTATGACTTCATGGATGATGATGAATTGGTCAGGAATCAGGGAGGAAGCAAAGACCCCGGTAAAAAAAACTAGGTGATGTCGCCTATGGAGGGCGGCAGCACCCACACTCGTTAAGCAGTGGTGACACAGAGAGTTGCCTGGACTTATTGTACTCGATCTTCTGCATGGTATAGATGGCGGTCGCAGGACTCGCAGGATGGAAGACATGGCGTGCAATGTTCAAAACAAGCACTGCATCAATATGCAACTGGAGACGATGGAGATTATATACTATACAAAAGACAATGTCCTGCCGATGTCTATTTCGTGTCAACATGCTGTCTGCGTGCTTGAGTTTTCCGAGCTGCCTGGCTCTGGCATATGCCTCGGGCTTGACTGGGGCATCCCCTCTTCGTGATCGCCGTCTACCTCGTTGAGAACAGCGTGCAATATATGCTTGGTTTATAAGTCCGCAAGTGTCTAGCCGAAAGTGAATGAAGCCCTTTTTGTAAATAACCAGGGCACCCGAGTCCGTTCTTGGGAAGGAACAACCCATTCGTAGGCTCTTGCACCGTTCATCGGCCATCACACATCGGGCCTTTTGTCGCTCGTGTTCCACCCTCGACCTCTTCCCGACCCTCACTCGTATCCTCGGGAGACTTTTCAATGGGGCCGTCTGACCTCTTTCCGCTGGCAGCGGCCATCTCCCCCTGGGCTTTGAGCAGGTTCGCCATCAAGCCCTCCTTCTCGCGCCTCAGAGCCTCGGTCTCCCTTTCCAGGGTCTCAATGTGCTGCCTCGCCCGCTCCAGCACCTCGGCCTTGCTCACCTTGCGCTCGCCCTCTGCCGACGCAAGGGCGTCGCCTCCGGGCGAGATGATCTCTGGCTCTCCGGTCCGCGCGTTGCTCGCCTTGCCACTCTGCGTGGTGCTCAGTTCGGGAAGCGCACTGAGGAGCCCCTCGAACTGTGCATTCAGTCGGTTGCGATATTGCTTCTCCACGAGGTTGTGGGAGGCGCGCGTGCGTCGCTCCTCGGGCGTGTCGGTGGGCCTGTTCACCGCGTTTTTGGACGCGCGGGAGGCACTGCGGAGCTTCGGTTGTTGGGCTGCGGCTGCAGCCGTGGCGCTGCTGGACCGCGGTGTGTCGGTTGTCGAGATGGAGCCGGGTGTCGGTGCTGTTGATGAGGAGGAGGCGGACGTCGTCGTCGCCACGGACTTGGCTCGTGTCTTGGTGCGAGTGCTGCGCCGTCGATCGCCTCCCTGAGGCAAGGGGTTCGAGGGATTTGACGTCGGTTCGGAGAACGGTATGGTCTCGTGCGTGCTCGCAATGCTGCCGCTGGTCTCCGAGCCCTGGTGGGACTTGCCCTTTCTCGATCTCTTGCGGCCGGCGATCGTGCCGCCCAGGCTCTCGTGTGAGCTGATCTGGTTAGTCGATGATGCCATGTCATAGTCGTCTTCGTCGGCTAGCCATGATGGATTTCCATGTCGTGGTGTCGGCGACACACTGGTTGAGGGGCCAGGCCTCTTGTCATTGCTGTCGGTGAACCTTGGGTAGGCTGCGTCTTCGCGAAGCGTGTCATCCAGGCTTGGGGGGATGAACGCGGTATCTCTCGGAGCAGGTTGCCATATGGGAGAGTTGAAGTCGAAGTTCAAGTCGAAGGTTGGGCTCGTGTCGCTCAGGGGTGGTAGCGGCGTCAGTATGCTCCCTGGGTTGGTCTCGTAGTCCTCTCCGTGTCTGTTCAGACCAAAGTCGACGATGTTGGTTCCTGCGTTCGAGAAGAACGGGTCGGCAGGTTGGAGAAAAGAGTCAGGAGGATTCGAGGTCGATGGGTCAAATATAGGCCAGTCTGGCCTCGCGTTTACAGCGCCAGGGGGGAAGCTCGGGAGTAATTGCTGGCCTATGTCGTTGCTTTGGTGGCCTTGTGAATGTGTCTGGGGGGCAAGGCGAGTTCCAGAAGTGAGTTCCAGTTCCGGGAACAGGCCATGTTGATGCTCCGTGGGTGAGTGATGCTGCTGGCCCGGAAAGGGCATCATCATACGATGCCCGAGGCCAGAGGCGGTGGCGTCGTGTGGGCCATGTTGGTGCCCGAGCCCATCTCCTGGCGAAAGGGGCGGTGGTGGTAAAAGGGGCGTCGCATCGATTAGCTGCTAGGGACAAATGCTTGTCAGAAACAAATCCTTGTAGGTAGTTCTTCAGACCAAGTCCTGCTCCTCTTGTCTGGCACTCCTTCTCTTCCTCCTCGCCCACGAGTCGTGTGCCATCTCTTGCCATTCGAACTATGTCAGTCAGTGTCCAACTGCTGGTGCCACTGACTGATCCCCGGCTTGTTCATGTCAGAGCTCGCAGCATGGCTTCATCCCGCAAAGTCTGTTCAGCTAGGCGATACCAGCCAGGACCTTTTGGTTGTGCCAGGTCATGGTCATCGGTACCTGGCTTGAGAACCACTTGGTCTCAAGCGTAGGCGAGCTTCTCCCGGCGGGCCTCGTCCCTCTCTGTCTCCATTCTCTTCTTTCCTCTCCGTGGCAGGACCTGCAAGCCGCGCAGGTGCCAGCCTCTTGGGACCTTACAAGTTGAGACCTCGAAGTCGAGACAGTAAAGGTCGATCTCGCGGGATCTAGGCCAACCAAAAGATAACATTGATCTGAAAGGAGGGGAAAACTGGTGAAGACTCACGTCTGGGTCATTGCCTTCGTCAACGACGAAGTCGTCAAGATAGGGCGGGGCTGTCGTCCGGTCCATCGGTCACCGTGGCGGTGTGCTCGTCCCGATGATTCGAGTTGGCAGTAGGCTTGATCTCTCGTGGCTAGAACCACAGATCTCGCTTGCCAAAAGGCTTTCGACTTGCTCCTACATAGGATGTGTGAGGAGGGGCGGCGATCCGCAACGCTGCTCGTAGGCGAGGATGTCTCTCGACACCTTTATACTGGCCCCTGTCCAACCTAATCCAGGATATTCCAAGGCAGTCCATCCATTGGGGATATGGGATGCAGAATTTGAATTGACAAGTCAATCGAGAGGCAGCCAAGCAAGCAACGGCCTAGGGGACACGCAAGGCGGGTATGGTAACGGTCACATGAGAAGCCCGATGGCGAAAAGCTGGGCCGATGCCATCGCCGTGGGCGAAGATGCGAAAGCGATATGAACTACCCGACCCGTGGGATGGCACCAGAAGCATCTCGTGGCCTCTAGGCGCAAGAGCTCCGATGAGATATCGCCGCGCCGTGGGCAGACATGATGGTCTTACGCCCCAGTCGGTCAAGGCAAGACAGACCCCGGACGTAGAACGACATCCGCCTCCCCGGGACCAACCGCTCCAGTGTCCAAGATGACAACATGCGTACGGACAGGCCTATGGTTAGGCGTGGCGGTGCCCAAGCAATCGCGGAGGCGGCGGCGGTGGCCTCCCCGAGTCGCCTATAACCCGCGCCGCCCTCCATCTCAAGCAGCTGATCCATGAAGTGGTCTCATTCCCTCTCGGCTGCACATCACCCCACTTGGGCAAGTTGCAGGGATCTCAGACTAATGGCGACCCCCGGGCCCGTCACTATGGGTACGCAGGTACGAACCTGATGCTTCCTTTGCGTGCCTCATCTTCACCATGGCCATCCTAGAGTATGCACTCGCCTGGCCGGCAAGGAAGTGCCACTTCCGCCTCCAGGCGCTATAAAGCCCATGAAGCAGGACATGAGAGGGCTGCGTTTGGCTTGTGGACAAGTATCCCACAATCATGCAGGTTCGGGAGGGTTTTCATGGCACTGTTGGCGTGGCGCTGCAGATCCCTTTTCGTGTGTAAGTTCCGGGGAGAGCAAGCAAGGCGGACAGGGGTTCTGGCCTGTCATGTCGTTGCGTGGTTCGCGGTAGCTTCACTATGCGAGTAATCCCGGCCGGCTAGGGATCGGCGACGGCCGCGCAAAACACTTGATTCTCGTGACTTCCTTGTGGCTGCGTACCTGGCTTGCTGGCCTTCTCGTCGCCCATGACATCGCTCCCGTGGGCTCACGATATGTCCGGCCAAATCTTGACCAAGGGCACGGATGAAGCCATGTTTCCGCGCTAGGGAATTGCCATCCGGGAGGGAACCCTTTGGCACTCGCCTCCTTGATTCCAGAATTTCCCCGAGTGCGAGCCGATTTCTAGGCGCTACATTGGCGCTCGACGCCGACGAAAGATGAGCCCATGACGAGGCGATGAATTACCCGGAATCTAGTCGTTCAGCTCCTATTACCATACCTTATACAAAATACTCGAGCTGCACAAGTGGCTATTATTGTCAAGTGGGTTATTCCTTGCGTCCACCCTTGGCCCATTCTCTGAGAACGTTCTTCTTCAGCTTCCCCGTGCTGGTCTTGGGCAGCTCCTGCACTACCTCAACCTCGCGCGGGACCATGAACTTGCTGATGTTGCTCTGGTGTTTCGCCCATGAGATCAGCTCCTCCGGCGCCAGGCTGCGACCCGACTTGACAGTCACGTACGCTTTGGGCCGCTCTCCCCAGTGAGAATCCGGTACGGCCACAACAGCCGCCTCGAGCAGATCGGGGTGTTGCACGAGCATGCTTTCGAGAGCGACCGACGATATGTTCTCGCCGCCTGGCCGGGCGTCAGCACAAGTCAAGAGAGTGCGGCCCGATGAAACACATACCAGATATGATAATGTCCTTGGCCCTGTCGAGGATCTGTGCACTTCCGTCGGGATGCCACACGGCAAGATCGCCAGAGTGCAGGGCGCCTCCTGCGAACAGCTTCTTCGTTGCTGCGGCGTCTTTGTAGTACCCCTTTGCGCAGATGTTCCCAGTGAAGACTATCTCACCGATTTCCTTGCCGTCTTTGGCGACGTCTATCAAGACGCCCTCTTCCTGGTCCGTCTTGATGATGCGAATGGGCAGGCTAGTCACGAAGCCATGGCCCTGACGTGCCATCTTGACGTACTTGTCAGCAGGTGGCATGGTCTCCCATTCCGGCATATGGTATCCCTTGGTGATGGGACCATACGTCTCAGTCAGACCATAGACATGTACTGGGTGAAGGTTGAGATTCGTCTCGAGATATGTCAGCTGATTCGTCCCTGAGAGGGGGCAAGTATGGTGGGTGTGGGACGGACCATTTGTTCGAACAAATACGCGGTGGGTGGGCTGGCAGCCACGGTCACCCTCACAGGCTGCGGGAGCTTCTCGGCCTCTTCAGCAGAGCACAGCAACGTGTTGACTGTCGGGGCGGCATTGAAGTGTGTGATGCCCTCCTCCTTCAACAGCTTCCAGATCAGCGGGTAGTCAATCTTCCTCAGACAGATATGAGTGCCTCTGACGGCGGTGATGGACCAAGGGAAAGTCCAGCCCATGGCGTGGAAACTAGTTGGCGTCAGCACATCTCAAGGTGTACTCCAGGCTTGCGGCAACTTACAGGGGTAGGGTCCACAGATACTTGCAACGACCTGTGTGGTAGTTGAGACCGGACTCGATAATATTGCCCATGGCTGCGAGATAGGCACCCCTGTGTGTATAGACGACCCCCTTGGGGCGGGAAGTGGTGCCGGAAGTGAAGGGGATCGCGAGCATGGCATCCTCGTCGGTGACATGTGAGTGCAGGCCAGTCCAGGCCTTGCTGCCTTGTTCATTGTCGTAATGTAGACCTTCCAAAACAGCATCATCGAACGGGCCGCTCAGCTGGCCTTCTGTGGCGTCGGTGTCGGTATCCACGATGAACCTGACCGATGGATGAGTCTCTTTGAACTCATCCAGTAAATGCACAAACTCGGCATCGACGATGATGGAATCAACCTCGGCAAAATCAAAGATGTAGGTGATGTCGTCAGGCTTGAGCCTGTAGTTGACGGCCACATTGACACCTCCAGCAGCGGCGATGCCGTAGATGGACTCAAGAAAAGCCGGTGTGTTGGGAGCAAGAATGCCCACCCGCTTGAGGTTGTGCTTGATCAGATAGTAGGCCAAGCCACGGGCGCGATCCGCGAACTCCTGATACGAGCGGCGCAGAGTCTTGCCGTTGGTGGTAATGTGTGTAATGGCCTCTGCATTGGGCTCAATGGCGGCGGCGCGCTCGAGGAAGAAGGTGGGCGAGAGCTGGTGGATGTGGTGTTTATGGGTAAAGTCGTCATTGGCGGCGGACGACGAAGGCAGGAAGTGGCCCAGGATATTCCTGATGCGCGAGGGAGCGTTCATATTCAGGCCGTTCAATGATGTGTCTGAATGGAAGTGACTATCGGTGGTAACATAGGCCAAAATTGGAACGAATAGATCGTTGTAGTTGGTTGTTGTGAGTCTGGGTATGAGATGTCACGGGCGGATGGAGGTGATGCAGGCAGAGATGGAACTCGAAGCAATGAACCCGAGCCTGGGCAAGTTGTAGGACTTCCGGCAACGGCTTCGCTAAGTAAGGTACAGCCTGGAAAGCAGTCTCTCCATTTACCCCACGTCTTCCCCAACATGGCAATTTCTAGAGCTTCCTTCCCTCTTTCGAGATGGCGAGTTTCTCGAGGTCCGGCCTCACATTGGTCCGTCTGGGGGCCACTCAGTCGTAGCTTCCCTAAAGCCGACGCTCGCCGGGCGTTGCAGCCGGCGGTTTACCTTGGGAAAAGCAGGAGGCACTGTATTGCTGTTGCCCCAGGGAGCTTGGGACTGCGGGGGTAACGGGAGGTGGAGATGTTGGAGGATGGAAGCTGGGGTAAGGTCGCGGTAGTAGGTACCCTTCCCCCATGCCTAGGTGCCTCGGCAATATCCCGGTACCTACTGGCTGTCAATGTACAGGGCACCATAGGTGCCAGTGCACCGTGCTAGGTACCTTAGGCTCCCCGCCCGTCACGGCTGCTTCCATTACCGCCTGAGGGGGAACACATGACGTCCCTCCCATGCTTCCGCGTGTACTACAACTCGAACACTCTGAGCGGTAGACCTCAACAACCCATCAATTCACGATAATAAAATTTGACCTCCCCCTTAAAGAATCAACTCAAACATTGCCAGACTCATCCAAACATTTCTCCGCTTCTGGTGTTCCACCTCGAATGAGAGGAGCGGCTTTCGGAGGGCGGAAGCAATCAGGCTCCGATGGATGACATTACCTGATCGATTGCTTCTCCGATCCACCTCGTAGCAATCGGCAGCAGGAAGTGACTGGGGAGACCTGATGTTGGCCATCAACCAAAAGTGAGATCTTCCTACATGAGTGCCAGAATACTTGAATCCACCTACATAGGTAATATGTAGGCATCCTGTTCAGAAAACGAAGTCGAGCGGATCCAATGAGGCGCTTGAACAAGCGACACCACTACTAGTTCGTTTTCATGCTGTCCTTGCTCGAAACCCAAGTCTTCGCTACACAGGCGAGTCCTACTAAGCAGCACCATCATCTACCTCAATCCCTGCCGATGGTAGTTTGCGGATGAGGAGACATGGAATCACAAATCGCATCCAAGAAGATTGCACTAGTAAGTGTGTTCACCTTGGGAGTTCAAGTGAAGCCCGCAAGTACGTTTTCTTTTGCTGACTACGACCAGGCATGCGCTCGCTGCAAGAGGCGCAAGATTCGATGCGACGGCGACACCCCCAAGTGTGCGAATTGCGCCAAGGGTGACGATGAGTGTACCTACGCCGCCGAAGTAATAAGACGAGGTGTGGGGAAGAGGTGAGCTCTCCCGGCCCCTGCTGCATGCTTGGCGAGCCTATTGCTGAGTTTGTGGCAGCAAGGATCGGATCAAGGAGCTCGAGGAGCGGCTCATGGAGATGGAGGCCAAACTGGGCCGGGTCGAACCTCGCACTGAGCCCAACATTATCCCTGCCAAGCAGAAGGATTGCGGTGCCTCTAACGGCACAGCCAGCGATATCAGACCTGCGGATCAGATCCAGAGCAGCCCTCAGGAGCCTGGTCATTCCTCGTACTCTTCTTCCCAGCTCGGGGCCCTCTTCGCGTCCATCTCGGACCGGGTACGCAGCCTGGATGGGCTTCAACAAGCCTCCAACAACGCGAGCCCTGCTGTGCCTCCCGCCGTTATCCCGACGACAAGTGAGATATTCCTCCTGGTGGGTTCCCTCAGGGAAACGTGTCGCGAAATACCATTTGTAGAAGCTTCCCGATTCCTCGAAAAAGTGCTTCTACCGGGCTCCCTTGAGCGAACCGAAGACCTTGGATGGTGGGCTCTTCTAAATGTAATCATTGCCGTGGTTGCGAGGCCGAAAACCACCAACGACGCCTTCGAGAAACTGTCACTCATAATAGTGTCGTACTACAAGAACTCACTTCAGGCGCTGCCAGGGCTCCTAGTGAGAGACTATGACCCGTGGTCCGTTCAAGCTTGCTTCGCCTTGGCATTTTTCATGCATGGGCAGGCTGATGCTCGGGCGACGGCCTTACTGCTGGCCACGGCCATAAGACAGCTTCAAATCTTCCAGTTTCAGAATGAGGGTGAAGGGCTATGCCGCGATGGCGCCTCCGATCTCCACGCGTTGCACCATGTCTTCTGGGGCGCCTTTGTCCTCGAGTCAGCCCAGCACCTGAACACGGGACTCCCATCTTCACTACCGCAGACTGGTTTCGGCATCGAGCTGCCTCTGGTGGATCTCTCCGCCGGAGACGATGTCAAATATCAGCGAGCCTTACGAGCCAGGAGCGAGCTGGCCCTGTTACAGAGACAACTAGGCGACAATATTTACGGCATGAACTCGAAGCAAAAGGCGGACCAAATGATGGTCACCATACGTGAAGTAAACTACGTCTTGGAGCGGTGGAGGTCACTGATTCCGAGCGATGTCTGGCCAGGGGACGATGGGGACAGCGAACCCTTGGATATGGCTCTTGCCATGCTTCGTCTGACTTATTACAGCTGTGTCTCCTTCGTCAACTGGGCGGTATTTAAGAGAAGACACGAAGTTTCTGCGACTGAAGTCATATCGGCCGCAGCAAATACGAGAGCATCGGCTCGCGAAAGCATTGGCTTGGTCAAGTGCCTGGACAATCTGCCTTTCATATACTTGTGGTAAGTGCAACATCTACGGACTGTGTCACGTCCAGGTTCCTGAACCGAGATGCCAGGCAAATCATGCGCTGAACCGAGATGCCAGGCAAATCATGCGTTACCTATTGGCTGCGGCCATCACATTGCTCGTTTTCATCATGGAGGATGGAGATCATACCGAGGTCCACCAAGACCTGGCCGCCCTTAAGGACCTCGCCGCGTATGTCACCCGTCTGGTAGAGGTCGAATCCTGTGATTTACAAGACACCCTTGGTGGAATCCGCCAAATTCTCAACGTGTCCATGGCAGTTTCTCGTGGCCAATGCTCCGTCTCGTCGCCAGAGGTACGTACAAGCCCTGGCTTGCTCCACCGGTTGAACCTAGCTTACTCTCTGCTTCACAGATTGTAGCAAGGCTGTATGATTGCCTAGTGCATCCGATGCGTGTGGCACAGCGGTGGATGGGCAATTTAGAAAGAAGGGACGAAGCTGCCGATATACTGGCAGCACTTCTGTCTTTGCCCCCTGGCAGAGGGTGCTACGGCCCACTGGCGCCCCGATCGATGTGCTCAGACACCTACGGATTAGAGCTCCTGAACTCTTGAAAAATGATGCAGCCCATTGAGTAACACTTTATTGCAAGCTTATGAGGTGTGTTCCTTCCACTTAGGCCTCAAAACAGACGCATCATGCCCTTCAGCCCCTCAGGGGCTGGTCTTGGAGTATAAAGCCACTGGAAATGAGCTGTCGTCCTCTGTCCAGAAGCCTCCACCACCCACGGCCCGCCGTCTGTAGCTGTATCCCTTCAGTCTTCTCGTCAACAGCTCGACATCTTTGAACTCCTCGGTGTGCTTGTCCCACTTTCTCCGTAACACGTCAAAATCATCGCTCACGAGGACAGGCATTCGGTCTTCTAGACTCACATGACCCAGGGCTTTCATCGAAGACGTCAATAGCGCCTTGTACGCGGCCAGGGTCAGGTGCGGAGTGTACACCAACGTCCTCTCATCGATGATGCCGCCCGCCTCGCCGAGCTGATAGGGCGACGGCGTCCTGAGGATCGTGAAGCCGAGGTGCTGCAGGAATGCCTCGTCTGTTTTGGTGAACATAGGGTCTTGGGCATAGAGGGCCACAGCGGAGTCTGGCCGAGAAGTGGAGGCAATAAACGAGGCCACGGCAATGAATAGCACGAGCTGCTTGATTCGACGTGGTTGGTCCTTTGAGACGCCCAGACTACCCAGGCCGAGTAAGACGAGCTTGTCAATGTGTGGTCGTCTCCTTGGGTCGAGCGCCGTCGCTATCGACTTTGATAGACTGGACTGGAGATAGACATTGCAGGCTTCGTCATAAAGTGCTTCGAGGCGCTTGATCTGCCTTGGCACGTTCTTTCCCACGGAATAAGCGGTCTTTGTCGATGCGTGTGATCTGAAAGGGTCATTAAAGGTGCCGACTCGCACACTTGTAGTCGCCATGTCCTTGTGTGACTTGGGATTCGATCAGTACATAAGCCTTGATGCATGAAAAATGTTGTAGCATACGAATGATGTATAGTTTCGGACTGGATGAGAAAAATCGATGTTGTGTGGATTTGGGTATCTGTCGTGTAATAAGACGCCAACGTCGAGATGATGCGTGCAAGTCGTTGTATGCGTGAGATATTCAAAGTCGCTATGCCACGATGCAATGATTGTAAAAATAAGGAACTACAGACGGACTGCTCTGTTCCATCACATATTATATGACTTCATGCCTCTACCTTATATACGTGCTGTGCTCGCCATGTCTCCCGCTTGATAAGCGGCGCTTGATTTCGGCAACCGTTTTGGGAAGTCGTCAGAACAAGGATTGGCGATTCCAATTTCTAAGCTCGGAAGCGTGCCGGTGACTCAGCTCAATCCCAGCCCTTGTTATTATCAATCCATCCGTTGTATCGACATGGGATTTGCGTGAGGTATCGTGGAGAAGGCCTTCTTCTGACTTCGCTCATTGTTCCTAATTGTAATCAAATGATTCGGGACTCATTATTCGCTCCGGAGGAAGATGTCGACATGATTACTGTGTTTGCTTTGCTTGGCCAACACTGGGGTCATCGTTCACAACGATGATTGACCAACATCGCGAGTAATGGCACAAGTCAATGAGATCATCGCCGTGCTGCATTTTTGAGTTGGACGAGAGATTATGGGGCAATGGTCGTGATAGCCTTCACTCACTCGAGCCTGCTCAGGAGCGAGCTCCAAAAAGCACATGCCTGTTGCTTTGGGGGACGATGGAGGAGCACGGATCGAATTCGACACGTGACCATGAACTGGACGCGCGCCTTCGCGTCTCCCGCCACCCTTCAGGTGGGCGACTTTAATTGGGTACCTACAGATCCAAGCAACGCGAAATTCAGCGCTGGCCGAACCTCGACATCTTGCGCCGACGCTCCTGAACCACCTTCAACCTGCAAAGCCAGAGCTGACGATCCCCTTCTCTGCGCTTTGGTTCTGTACTCAACAATTTCCGAAAATGTCCGCCATGTGAGTTTCTCTGCCCCTCCAAACCCATACGTAGGCAGCGACAGCTAATCCATGCTGCCCACAGCGAGAGCTTCGACGGCATTTACCTGGACTTGTCCAATTCGACCGGCAAGTGCAGGTTCGCAGAGACCGGTCTGGGCTGGAAGCCGTCAACCGGGGGAGATACCTTCACGCTCGACCAAAGCAACATCGCGACCGCACAATGGAGCCGTGCCGCCAAGGGATATGAGATCAGGATCCAGAATCGCGAGTCCCGAATCATTCAGCTGGACGGCTTCCAGCAGGAGGTGCGCAGATGACACATGCACCGCCATGTAAACCGCTAACCCGTCTTGCTCCAGGATTACGAGCGCCTCGGCAAGATCTTCAAGAACTGGTACGGCACGCCTCTTGAGAACAAGGAGCACGCCCTCCGCGGTTGGAATTGGGGCAAGGCCGACTTTGGCAAGGCAGAGCTTGCCTTCAACGTGCAGAACCGACCCGCCTTCGAGGTTCCCTACTCCGAAATCTCCAACACAAATCTGGCCGGTCGTAACGAGGTTGCCGTGGAGTTCTCTCTGCCTGCCGATGTCAACGATACAGGCGCCAACGGCGCACTGGGCGGCGCTCGGGAAGCAGGAAAAAAGGCCGCAGCTGGTAAGGACCAGCTCGTCGAGATGCGTTTCTACGTGCCCGGAACGGTCACCAAGAAGGAGATCGATGGTGAGGAGGCCGCCAGCGACGCAGACGGCGGCGAACAAGAAAAGAACGCCGTGGCGCTCTTTTACGAGACCCTCATGGAAAAGGCCGAAATCGGCGAGACGGCTGGCGATGCGATTGCCCAGTTCCTCGACTGCCTGCACCTCACACCCCGAGGAAGGTTCGACATCGACATGTACGACGCGTCGTTTCGTCTCCGCGGGAAAACATACGACTACAAGATCCAGTACGATGCCATCAAGAAGTTCATGGTGCTGCCCAAGCCCGACGACGCGCATGTCATGCTCTGCATTGGCCTTGATCCGCCTCTGAGGCAGGGCCAGACTCGATATCCCTTTGTGGTCATGCAGTTCAAGAAGGACGAAGAGGTCACTCTCGACGTCAACCTCACCGAGGAGCAGATCAAGGAGAAGTACGGCGACAAGCTGCAAGCGCACTACGAGCAGCCCCTCCATCAAGTCATCACCTACATTTTCCGCGGTCTGGCCAACAAGAAGATCACGACGCCTGCCAAGGACTTCACAACGTACGTAAACTCTTGTTGCTCAACACGGCTTGTGCCTAGACTAACCCGGCCCGCAGACACCGTGCCCAGCTCGGCATCAAGTGCTCCATCAAAGCTAGCGAGGGCTTCCTCTACTTGCTGGAGAAGGCGTTTATGTTCATCCCCAAGCCTGCCACGTACATCGCCTACGAGCAGACGGCATCAGTTACCTTTTCGCGTGTTAGTGGCGCCGTCTCGGCGCTGTCGACGTTCGACATTACTGTTGTCATGAAGAACGGTAGCGGCTCGACGCAGTTCAGCAACATCAGCAGGGAGGACCTCAAAGCTATGGAGACCTTCTTTCGCCTCAAGGGTCTACGCGTCAAGAACGAGATTGACGAGGACGCCAACTTGCTCAAGGCGGCTCTGCGCGAGGAGGCCCTCGACGACGACTCGGAGGACGAGGTCGTGGGCGGACAAGCAGACCGGGGTTCGGCAGACGAGGATTCGGAAGAGATTGACGAGGACTTTGATGCCGACAGCGAGAGCGACGTGGCAGAGGAGTTTGACTCGGACCCGGCTACGACGGACGACGAGCAATCGGAAAGCGACGTTGAGCAGGGAGGAGACGACGACGAGCCCCCAAAGAAGAAGAAGAAGACGGCGGCTTGAGCCAGTCTTGTCATCTCTTGTCTTCCTTGTTTTTGATGTACTCGATATTCCCTGGGTACGGGATCAGGCCGGCGTTCAGGGGACAATTTCAGCAAGTGTCGATATCCGTCAGGGGTAGGTTGGTCGACTGAAGCAGATGCTCTAGTGTAGAATACAATCATCACCACCTCTTTGGGACGGAAACACGTGTATGTTTTTGTTGGTTCGGGGGTTCGGAGCCACCGGTCACTGATTACTGCCAAGGGAAGCGAGTTGGTTTGAACCGGCCAGGCGACGCCTAGTCTGGAAGCCTGCCCGCCCGGAAAACATGATAAATTATGCCCTAGGCGCCCAATACGTCAAATATACAGGAATCCTGGAACGTGTGAAAAGGTCCCAACACTGATGGGGGCGATGTATTCACATAGGGGCTTTAAGGCTGAAACGACTCTATGCAATTACTATTTGAAGGTACTTATTTGCGGGCCCCTTTCTCGCTAGTCTCAATGTATTGTAGATAAGGGAGCTTGACGGTGTTTCCCCCGTTAGTTGGAAACGCCGCTTACTTACATGATACCCTCATAACACTGATAATACCAAGACTACACGTCAAACATCACGCAACACCATCCACGAGAGCCACGATTGTCACCAGGGAAGCGGGTCGCCCAACCCATGTCGGACGGTCCCTAGGTGAAGGCCTACATCTCAACATGCAGCTGGTTCGATCCGCGGGAGCAGCCCGCAGCTTCATCACCAGCGGGCGACTGGCCGTGACGTCCAGGACCCGTCACCAGTGCATATCCTGTCGCCATGGGCAAGGCGCAATGCTTCTCGGGTCTCTAGTGCGGCCTCGAGGCATGGTGTCACCTCTTCTGCAGCGACTCAGTACACGATTCTACAGCGGAGGCATCAAGAAGGAAGTACAAAAGCCGGAAGACAAGGAACCGTCGAGGTAAAGTTCTGGGTTGTCCCGGAGTGTACCTAGCTCCCCAATGTGCAGATTACTGACCGATGCAATTGCTTCGCGCAGCTCCGACACCGTCCCGACCCTCAGCAAGGCAAAACAGCTGCTGAAGAAGACACATGAGGATATATACACGCTCCCAAACATCCTCACCATGTCGCGCCTCTTCGCATCGCCCTTTGTTGGCTACTTCATTCTTCAGGACAACCATACGTGGGCCCTCGGTCTGCTCGCATACTCGGCCGTCACAGATCTTCTCGATGGGTGGATCGCTCGTCGCTGGAACCAGAAGACTGTCGTAGGCACCATCATCGATCCCATGGCCGACAAGGCCCTCATGGCCATCCTGACCGTCGCTCTGGCTGCCAAGGGTGCCCTCCCGCTCTGGCTGGCCACGATCATCCTTGGACGCGATGCTGGCCTGGGCGTCGCCGCCATCTACTATCGTTGGATATCCCTGCCGCCGCCCAAGACCTTTTCGCGCTATTGGGACTTTTCCTTGCCCTCGGCTGAGGTGCACCCGACCACCATTAGCAAGTACAACACCTTCTTGCAGCTGGCCCTCATCGGCCTGACGACTGCCGCGCCGGTGGTGCCGCTCGATCTTGCATCGACCCTCACCGTCATGCAGTAAGTGTCTATGGATCTCGAAGGGCTCTGGCGAGCAGCGGGTTGCTAATTTAGGTTGCAGGTATGTTGTGGCTGCCACGACTATTTGGAGTGGAGCGAGTTATGTCTACAGCAAGGATGCCGTTAAGATACTGAAGCCCACCAAAACACCAGACAAGCCAAGTTGAACAGCCCCAGAAGGTCCTGGCTTTGCTTGTCAACAATGAGATACTGCCACACCGAGCGGTCTGTAACATCACCTGTACTACCAGAGGGACCCGACCTTCATACGTTATGTTACGTAAGGCTCTTGATGGAATTGCTGCCTGGAAAACAAATGCTAGAGGCCGGATGGATGTACATGATATAACACTAATAATACACCAGAGCAAGCATGTTCAAGCTCGACCACATGGGCAACGGTCTATGAGCTTCCGCCGTCTAACACCGCTGGGCGGCGCCTCTGTTTTTCCACGTCTCGGCCGGCCTGGTCCACGCTTGACAAGGCGATGAGTTTCTGGCGCCTCTGCACAAATCTCAATAACCTGATACATCCGGAGGGCGTGATGCCCTCGAGCCGGCGTGCTTGACCTAGAGTCTCTGGCTTGGTCAGGCTGAGAACGTGCTTCTCGGCGAGTGACAACCCGGGCACCCCGTCATAATCGAGGTTCGCTGGCAGCTTGAGGCCTTCGTCTCGCGTGAAAATCTGACTCTCCGCGGTTTGTCTCCGAAGGTAAGGGGCGTAGAGGGCCTCGATGCTGACTCGTTCTTGGATCCGGGGACTGTATTGTGCGATCTCGGGGATGACCGAGGTCATCCGTGTCATATTCGCGCCAGGGAGATGCAGGATCTGAGCGGCGTCTCGACGCTCAGCGTTACCCCTCATCATGAAACCCAGCTTCGCCCATTCCGGCGGGCTTCGGATAGTGTTCTGTAGCAGGCTCATGAGTTCGTCGATCTGTGCCTTCTGGTCGGAGAATGAGCTCCAACGACGCTCGGAGACGACTCCCCACTGATGCCCCTTGGCAGTCAGCCTCAAATCGGCATTGTCCGCTCTCGAGGTTAGCCTAAACTCGCTCCGTGTCGTGAACATGCGATATGGCTCCGACACTCCCTTTGTGATCAGGTCGTCGATCATAATGCCGATATATCCATCTCCTCGTGTCAATGATACGGATTCTAGACCTCGGGCCGCGCGCCCTGCGTTGATTCCTGCCACGATGCCCTGGCCGGCAGCTTCTTCATACCCCGTTGTCCCGTTGATCTGGCCGGCAAGGTAGAGTCCCGAGATGGATTTAGTCTCGAGAGAAGCCTTGAGGCTTCGCGGGTCGATGTAGTCATACTCGACGCCATAGCCGGCTTGCAGCATGACTGCATTCTCCATGCCCTTGATGGACTTGAGAATCTGTTCCTGAGCCTCTGGCGGCACCGTCATTGACAGTCCGTTCGGGTAGACGACATCGTTGTCGAATCCCTCCGGCTCCAGCCAGACAATGTGCCTCTCCTTCTCCGGAAACTTGACCACCTTGGCCTCTAGAGAGGGACAGTACCGCGGACCCTTGATTGTCTCACGAATATGGATGGTATTGGCGAGATTCTCTCTGACGATGGCATGCGTGGCTTCTCCGGTGTATGTCATGTAGCAGTCGAGCTGTTTGTCGGTAGCAACGCGGTCATTCAGAAAACTGAACGGCATCGGCGGATCCTCTCCCGGATGCGCAGCTAAAGCGGTGAAGTCAATACTGCGCTTCGACACCCTCGGCGGCGTCCCTGTCTTGAGACGTCCAAGCTTGAAACCGGCATCCTTCAACGACTTGCTCAGTCCAAAGGTGGCGTCTTCGCCGATTCGGCCTGCCGGATAGCTCTTGAGACCGATATGTATCTCGGCGCTGAGAAATGTGCCCGTGGTAATGATGACCTGGCCAGTTGGAATCACCTCGCCTGATTCGAGCCGTACTCCCGTGATCTTGCTATGTGCGCCAGTCGTGGGGTTCTCCTCCGGTGATGTGACTATGTCGGCAACGCTTCCCAGTACAATGGATAGATTTGGATAAGTTTCCAACTCTTCCCTCATGTGTTTCTTGTATAGTTCTCGATCGATTTGTGCACGCGGGCCCTGTGGGAGAGGATCTCGAGGTCAGCAAGGAGATACGGCCGACCAAAGGAGCGTCCTGGGCCCTGCTTACCCAAACAGCTGGACCTTTGACACGATTCAGCACCTTGAAATGCACACCTGCTTTGTCGATGACGCGACCAGCAAGGCCGTCGAGGGCGTCAATCTCGCGCAGTATGACTCCCTTGCCAATACCGCCGAAGCTAGGATTACACGAACATGTTCCTAGATTATCGACCTTGGGTGTGATCAGGGCTGTTCTTGCGCCAGCTCGAGCAGCCGCGGCGCACGCTTCTGCGCCGGCATGGCCGCCTCCTACGACCACGACATCGAAAGGGCTGCGGGGAAAGCGATGTCAGTCGGCTGGAGTCAAGTGATCAGGGCAGCAGTCGCCCGAGCAGGTGCCGTACCGTGTCCCCGATGCGACAGAGGCCAATGTCCGGCAAGGGATGCGCCGAAACCTGAGTGGGACAACACTTCGTCGCAGTGTTGATGATCGGCTCGAGAGTTGCATAATGTGTGACTGGGATTTTTCAAACTCAGCTTGGTCGCTTCCACCAAAGGCCTGAGTATTGAAAACGAGCTGTCGCGCTGTAGTTCGTAAAATTATTGGATTTCGCCATCGGCATCGGCGATAACGGGCGCCGATAGCTCATGCATCTGGGGCCCCCCCGGACGGTGCGGAGGCACGGTGCGACGCGCCTTGGTTCTACTATCCACCTTACATAGTCTTCATATCCAAGCTCCTTGCTGCGGAAGATATAATGGATGGTCACTTGGGCATCTGCAAGGTCGTGTATTCTCGTGCACCAGACCGTCAATTACGCCGCGCCAGATTGTCAGGTATCTGCACTTGATCCGCTCAGACCTATCGCCTCGACACGCCTGGCTTGTGCGTGTCTGGCCAAGAGGATGCGGCATCCTCGACCTCATCCAGAAACGTGGCTGCATTGTGAATCGTGCTGCCTCCCAGTACAATCCTGACGCCAGGTGATGACGCATTAATAGCAGCAACCATCTTGGCCTCCTCGTAGGTAGCCCCACCAACCATGAAGACGATAATGTCCTGTGGCTTGTCCCTCGTCGTACCACCGCCCTCGACGAAGGGGTATTGCTGATCCTTGAGCTTGCCCTTGACGAGGTTCTGCAGTGTGGTCTCGAGAAGAGGACTGTGCTGAGTATACACGTTCTCGACGCCCTTGAGACCCTTGAACCGTTCTCGCGCTCCTGAGAAGATGCCCGCCGACTCGAATATGTCTGTGATGCCTGACTGAGCTTGTGACTGATGAAGCGAAGCGTGGTAGGCCAGCAATTTCGGCACCAGGTCTGCTTTCCGGCTGGAAACCCCGCCAGCCGCAACCAAGAGGTCAAGAAGCATTGGCAATGCACTCGAAGGGTTCTTCTCGTAACGCAGCGCATACAAGGCAACAAGAGCTACCTTGTTGTCCGATGTGACTTTTGGCGACTGGATGAGTCGTTGCACGGACTGGAGCGCTATTAGCAAAACTGTCGCGAACAGCTTTTTATCACGGCACAAGACACTGGACATACCTTGAGGTCGGCGGAGTGGTTGTCGTTACACGCCAGACTTTGCTCGAGCTCGCTGACTTCTAGAAGGTTCTCGGAACCTACACGGCGACTCAACTCAGAAACGAGTGTGACGTGCTTGCTGACGTTCCCGGAGAGTTTACGGAACTCGGGATACTCCTCGATGAAGCGCTTCATGTCAGAAATCGATTCGATGTCGGCGTTGTTCTGTGTTCGGGATTGGTACTGGCTGACATAGTCTTTGATGTTACCGCCGAGGTCACCAAAATTGAGGTACATGTTCTTCATGAAGAAAGGGTCCTGGTCCTGTGACAGAACAATCTCCTTGAGCTCCGGGCGGATGTCAGGCACGTCACTAAGGTCGACCCTGCCGTTTCTGATCCCCAACAGATGATGCACCATGGCTTGATACGTCCACTGGGTCAGGAGGGGGGTGACTGGATCCTCTCGACGGTCGAGGATGAGCAGGATGGGAGATGCATCAACCTTGCGGAAATCGAAGAGCTGCTCCTCTTGCGTCATCTGGTAACGGACCTCAGTGGCCAACTTTTTCGCCAGCGGACTGTTCTTGGCGTAGCGAATAAGCGGCTTCTTCTTGAGGGCAAGCAAAACTGCGAGCAAGCCGGTTGCGCTTCTCTGCAAAGCATCCGCGTTCCACGTGTCCGGGCTGTTCGACCAGACTCGCTGTTCCGGTAGTTCGATACCGAGTGAAAACAAATCTGGGTTGATAACGATGAAGTCGGCAAAGTGCTCTTGGACAAGCCTGACCACTTCATGGTCGTCTGCTTCGGCCAAGCGCTCCAAAGACGATTTCTTGACGACGTTGGTAAAATACAGGTGGTACTCTCCATACTTGGGCTCGCGGAGTTCGTCGACCAGAAGTTGTATCGAGTCGGCCGATGGTCTCACGAGGCAGAGGCACCGCAAGTGACGCATCTTCTCCCGATTTGGGTTGTCAAGACGATCGATCAGGTAAACCTCGTGATTGAGTAGCGTTGATTGTGTGACGGCTGTCGAGACAATCGGCACGGTATCTCGATCCAAGAGAAGCACCTTCATCTTGGCGGTTTGGCCGGAGGAAGAGCCATCCCCGGGTGAGATGATGCGGGACACGTAGTTCCCAACAGCTTGGACGACGTCCATGACGGCGGGCGAAGGTTGTGCGCGGGATCCGATTTGATACAAGGCACGACGAGAAACGCTGTTCAATCTAGGGCTTACGGGTGGCCTTTCTCGATGTGGTCGGCCACTGCCGTGGCCACGCGCGTGTCAAGGGAACGAAGCTGTGTCCAAGGCTTCAGGTGAGATGTGTTCTTGAGGGTTGATGGCGGTCCGTGAGACGGGCGCTGCGATACCATGCGAAAAACCGATGGTGTTCGTGAGGTCGAGTTCTTCGATAAGGGCAATTGTTATCGCTGTGCGGTTGGCGGGAAGACGGAGATGATCGTGTACTGTCGTCGCTGATGCTGGGGTCAGATGCAAGCGCTTGGTGTCGGTGATCCTGGTTTAAGTTGGTGATGAGGTGGTTGGCACGCAACTCTCGGCGCCACTCGCACTGTGTGGACACGGCTCACCCGCTGAGTCGTGGTCCCAGTGTCGTCTAGTGCACCCGTAGTGGAAACCTCAATGAGACGACATCACGTTCAGAAATCCTTACTTATATTCACACCATCAAGTCAGAAGTGCTCCCTGAATATGGAGACCTGCCCAGCCAGGCCAGAGCCTACGTAAGCCAGAACGATCCCGTCGCATGTGTCTCACTAATGTCCCTTTCGCAGCTTCTCCTTCACGCAGGGACTCATCATTGGGCAGCTCTCCGTCGTCCTGGTACTTGCTGCGTTCATCAAGTTCTTCATCTTCGGGGACCCTCCATCGCCTGAGGTGACAGCTTCTCTGAGAGCAACTGAGCGTCGTTCGAGGACACTCTCCCACAAGAAATCTCTCCTCAGTCTGCGAACGCCCAATGCCAGGCAAGGCCAGCAGACCCTAAACAAGAAGAAGAGCAACATTCTCCGGGGACCTCCGGATCTCACCATCGGATCCATTCTCAGCAAGACCTACTACAACGTCGACAGCCACCAGCCTGAGAGTCTCGACTGGTTCAACGTCCTGGTAGCACAGACAATCGCCCAGTTCCGGAGTGATGCCCAACACGACGATGCGATTCTCAGCTCCTTGACCAAGGCCTTGAACGGCACTTCTCGGCCCGATTATCTCGACGAGATTAGGGTAACGGAGCTCAGCTTGGGCGAGGACTTTCCCATCTTCAGCAACTGCCGGATCATACCAGTGGACGACGACGGGCTGAGTCTGGGCAATGGCAAGAACTTCGACACGAGCGCTGCCTTCCGAGATGGCGCAAAGTTACAGGCCAGGATGGATGTTGATTTGAGCGACATGCTCACGCTCGCCCTGGAGACGAAACTTCTACTCAACTACCCGAAAAAGCTCAGCGCGGTCTTGCCCGTCGCCCTGGCCGTGTCCGTCGTGCGTTTCAGCGGCACGCTGTCCATATCGTTCATCCCCAGCAACCCGTCCCAGTCGACGCCGACCATGATGACATTTAATTTCCTGGACGACTACCGCCTGGACTTTTCCATCCGCAGTCTACTGGGAAGCCGATCCCGTTTGCAGGATGTCCCCAAAATCGCACAACTCATCGAGTCACGCTTGCATCGATGGTTCGACGAGCGATGTGTGGAGCCACGCTTCCAGGAGATCGCACTCCCTAGCATGTGGCCGCGTAAGAAGAACACCCGGGGACCTGAGGATGGGCTGGCCGAGGGGGGAGCCGGGTCCGTGGGTAGGTCAAAGGGGAGGGATGTTGGTTCGGACATGAAGGCTGAGGCGCGCAGAGAGGTGGCCGCGGAGGCTGGCACGAGATCGGACAGGGCACAGGCACAAGACCTGCTGAGGCGACGGAGACTGAGGAGTGAGGACGAGCTGGTTATGCCAGGGTCACTGCCCGAATTCGGCCATTGATCGCGAGAATAGAGACATTGATTCTGGCTTTCAGGATGTGCCACTAGGTCTTTGAAGGTGGCGCCTCCATGTCGTTCACCACGTGGCCGCCAGCACCCACGTCATCATAGGTAAAGATTCATGAGGGACAAGTCACTTGTTGTCAGCGGCACCAGCCCTCTCCACCAGCCCCAGGCCCCGGAAATGAGGAGCATGTAATAGAAGATCGTCCACTTGATGGACGCCTGCCGCAGCGTAGCGTCCGGGAGGTCGATCAGCCAGTAGGGCTCTACCCTGCCCCAGACTCTAGGCAGACCCATGGCGTTACAGAAGGCGTGAGCGACCACGGCAGCGAGGAGACTGCCGGTGCGGAGGAAGAGGAAGGTCGCATACGCCCCAAAGAGAGTCGTGTAAGAGAACTGAAGGGCTGAGCGAGCCAACGCAGCGACCAAGGACACATGGGGGTGGGTGATGCGGAATTCGTAAAAGTGGTGGATGTGTGCGAGACCGAAGATGACCGGCGTGAAGAGTATGATCTGTGTCATTGGAAGACGGGCGAGTAAGAATAGAGGCACAGCAGCAGAGCGAAAGAGCAGTTCTTCCGTCACCGGGCCCTACCCGAAAGCATCAATATGCGGCTTGTCCATAATCAGGAGTGAAAAGGATAGTGCAGCAAACTTACAACGACAATGTTGCGCCATGTGACGAGTGAATTCCAGGTACTCGAGAGAGCCCGCAGGGATGTCCATTCTTTCCAAGCGCCATCAAGGAGAAGGGTCTCGTACAGGGGGCCGGCAAAGAGGGTAGCAGTCAAGAGGAGCGTGGATGCTGTTTCCCTCATGCCAAGGGGCCAAAACCCCATGGCGTGCAAGTGAGACGAAGCATCGCCGTGGCCGAAATAGCTCAGGATCAGGTAGCTCGACACGAGACAGACAGTCGTAGAGGAACGAACGGATCTGACTCGCGCACGAATGACCGAGGGATCGTCGCGGGAAAGAGTCGGCGAGGGACGTGTATGCACAGAGCCGTACAAGGGCAGGACGTAGATCAGGGTATAGCTGATCTGAGACGCAGGGTTAGATCAGGTCGAGAGGTGAGCCAAGAATCCACCATACCAGCAGCCCAGAAGCAGCCAACGGACTGAAGCGCCCTCCGCTTTGAATCTCTTGTGTCCCCGGCATTTCGTTCAAGGACGCCCGGTAAAATGATACGTCAAGACCTGACCGGCAAGACCTGGTATGAAGTGAGGAATCTCAGTCAAGAGTGGAAGGCTAAATTCAACCAATGTAAAGCGCCCCGAGATGAACAAATTGACAGAACGTCCTCTACAAAGTGAAGAGGGTCAAGTGGGGGACCAGCCTGGAAGCACCTTGTTCAGATATGAAGACTCGAATTGAGGGCGTCAAGCAGCCCGGACAAAGAGACAATGGCAAATTCTAGTCTCATGTATGGCACTGACGAGGTCGAGGCAGGGAACAATGCGCGAGCCGTGAGGTGGTCTGGACCAGCGCGATGACTAAGAGAGCAGATTGGCCTTCCTTTGCTTGACTTCAGGGAAGTTTGCAACTTGAAGTAAAAAGTGGAGGATCCAATTCCGAGGGCTTTGGGGCTCATTTGGTGCCAGCTGCAGACCGCAGTAGCAAGGACTTCCCTTGCAGCTGCCAGTTCATCCGTCCTGGATTCATCCCCTGCGCATCTTCCAGATCGATCGGAGCAGGCATCCGAATCGAGCGAGCCGGTCACCCACCACCACACATTCGACAATCGTCGCTGGACCGGACAGTGGCCCGTGAGCACTGAGCATTGAGATGGCTGGTCGCATCGGCTCGGCCGGGCGCGAAAGAGTGAGAGTCGGTGTCGGGCTCGAGGTGCTTGGACATGCTCAACTGACGTGATGAACAAGGACCGTCGGCTTCGAGGAGAAACACACCGCAGGTC
Organism: Furcasterigmium sp. R96-07A1; assembly: GCA_037042015.1. Taxonomy (NCBI): domain Eukaryota; kingdom Fungi; phylum Ascomycota; class Sordariomycetes; order Glomerellales; family Plectosphaerellaceae; genus Furcasterigmium; species Furcasterigmium sp. R96-07A1. The sequence continues at coordinate 49,125 of JAXQJP010000048.1, forward strand.
ACGGCCTGTTCTTGTACGAAGGACAGCACTGCCGAGCTGGCCAGAGAGAAGGAGGCCGGCAGCGGGCGGCTCATGACGCGAACCGTCGCGCTTCGACACGTCGGCTGGCCGGGGCCCTAACTGGGAAGCCTAACAAACCTAACTGCAGGGGGGGAAGAAGAAAGCGGAGACGCGTTTCCAGCCCCTTGGACCTGCATATTGGCCATGGGATCCCTGAAATCCCCACTGGACGAAAGCTTCCTTCCAGTTGTCATCTTAAGTTGTTTTCAAGCAACGGCTGGCCCGTTCAGCCGTTTCCGCCGTTATTCTGCCCTTGGCTTTGGCTGTTGCAATTGGCACGCGGCACCGCAGTCCATCCGCCCTGAGATGGCCCATCTACCGGACATCCAGTCATCGGTGGCAGATTCGATATGGGGCCGCTCCCCTCCAGCGCATCCTCCTCGCTCATGCGCGGCTTTGCCCTCTCGGCGGCTGCGAGCTATGGTACCTCATTACTTGGCTACTAGGCGCCTGGTCACCACAGGTCGGTCTCCAATGGAGGCACTCGTCATGAAGAGCCATGTAGCTCTGGGCCACATCTCGGTCCAGTTGACGGCCAGCCTCGCTCGTGATGGGACGAACACGGCTCGTGCCCCACGAGAGCCCCTGTTGCTGGTCTCGCTGGCTGCATATCAACTTCGCACTACGTATGCAGGCAGGGCCTCTCTTGTGCCAGTCTCGTCTCGTCCCAAGCCCGCCACCGCAACTTGCGGTCTGGGAGGGAAAGCCCCTCGGCGCTGCAGCGGTCTGGTCTGCCACCAGTGTCTAATTTCATTTCGTGGCCTTCGCTCCGAGCCTCCTGTCCAGGGCCCTGCTTGTTGGTGTCTGTCGTGTCGGTGAGTGAGCTGGCCGCCTGTCCTGTCCTGTCCTGTCCTGTCCTGCCCGTAGCAAGGCCTCTTCTCGCCGGCCTCGAACCGTCCCATCCTCCATCCTGCCCCAATCGTCCTGCAGCAACTTGGACTTTCTTTCACTCTAGCCGCATCGTGTCGTTGTTCCGGCGCATCGTCGCCCTCACTCCTTCGTTGTCTCTTCTTCTATACACTCGTTCTCACGTCGCCGGCCTCCTCGCCGCTCTTGCTCTTTCTTGCCGGTACTACTACCGCCCACGCTCTTTCCGCCTCACACCCTCGTCGCACACGAAACGTTATCTTGACCTTGGTAGCTTTGCTTGTCTACTGAGATCCTCGCCCTCATGCACTGATCACACTCTATCTCACTCCGTATCTGGTTACCATCCATCCGTCCTCGGTGTCATACGCCCTACGCCGGCCTCGTTTATATCCTTTGCAGTCAGCAACCTGCCCATCTTCCGTCGGCACCTCCAACATCGTCATCTTCACTTTCATCACTACTTGTCGCATTATGATCGGTTCGCCCCTGTTCTCAAGTGGACCTCTTCCCCAGCTCGCTTGATCTGTTTCCTGTCTTCAGTTTCAAACACAGATCTGATCGCCTTGCGGCTCCAGTTTTGCCGCTCACCTCGGGCTGGCTCTCTAGGTCTGGTTCCCAGTCATCTTTACTCGGGAGTCTGATCAGCATTCACCTTTTCTCCCGGCAGCGCCTCCCTACTGCCGGGCTCGAAGGCCGGTCTGGCATGCCAGCCTGTCGCCCACCACTTTGCCGCAGTCCGGGTGGAACGGTCGACACAACAGCCACGGAGGCCCAGCAGCATGACCGGAACACCACCGCCGCATCTTCAGCGGCGACCTCTGAATGAACGGACGAGGTCGCAGAATAATGCCCTCGCCGCGATTCGCGTCGTGCCTTACAGCCCCCCGCGCCCACTCAGCATTACCAGCAGCGAACTTTCATCATCGGCATCGGCGACGGCCCACCCGGCAGCCGGGCTCAACTCAGGCGAGGACAATCATACCGACTCGTGTCGGAATTTCGACGATGATTCTCTGGGCAAGATTGCTTACCGCCAGCCGCATTATGCCGTCCATGCGGGCTCGCCGTCACCCTCGCCCGCCTCTCGACGGTCTTCCATGCCATTGGACACGGTCAGGGGACGCGGCGTTTCAGGAACCCAATTTCGATCGGAACTGAAGGCTCGCCGCTCGAGCGCTCTGACAGCCCTGATCCCTGACCAGGCCATGACAGCCTCGCCCACCTCGCCCACCCCCAATTCCCAGGGCATTTCCCAACTTCATGCGCCAGGTCATGACGAGAGCGAGGACCCAACCACCACCGCTGCCTCCCCAGGCCAACCCCCCTCCCGGCGGCGGAATTTTTTCACGGTGAATCTCGGCAAAGGCACTTTCTCGATACAGTCGCAAACCGGTGTTCGTCAGAGCCAAGGTTCTTCCTTTCAAGCGCCTTCCCTGTCGCTCTCGCTCTCCACCCAGAGCTCTTTCGAACGCCTCTCCGACCTCTTCAGCAACGACGGCCGTCCCAGCAGCCCCCTGTCGACCCTGCCTGAACGAACGCCCTCCCCTTGCACTTTCGAGTCACCCGTGGCCAAGCTAGCGGGTGATCATATCGCTGCCTCAACCTCATCCCCTTGGAATTACCGCTTGGTGGGCGGCCTTCGCAAGGTGCCTGCCACCCCTGATACCAAGCAAAACCCAGGTCGGCCCCCGTTCGCGACCGCATCCTCGCCATCCGAGGCGCGACAGTCCAGCCACCTTCCCAACCTTCCCGACAACGAGGAAGAATCTCATTCACTCGTCACCAAGACGTCTTTTCAGTCGTCGCAGTCTGCATCCACTGCCTCCGAAAAGACAAATTACAAAGTGTATGGCGCAAGCACCCCAGCCCCTGCCGATACCGTCACATATACAGACGGCGCGCGGCCCACGTCGCCAAGCGACTCGGACAACTCGGCCAGCTCCAACTACCAGATTCTCGCGAGATCATCACCGGCGCCTGCCTTGTCCACGATTGATCCAAGTCCCCCAAAGACGGCAGACAGCGACATCAGCTTCACGCGGTACGCCGATTTGTCACCGAGCGCCTCGCCCTCTGGCGGGCCAAGTCGTCTCCGTTCCGAGTTCTCTCAAGAGAGCTTGATTGTTCCGCCGCTGAGAACAACGAAAAAGAGGCGGTCGTCAGAGACGCTCACATTATACAAATCACGCTCCAGGGAATCATTTCGGACGGGATCCCTCACTGCGATCAACAACATCATTGGCCAAGAGGCAATACAGGCTTTTCTTGCTGCTCCCTTGGCTCTCAGGCGGCCGAGTGGCTCATCGGGTTTCTCGGGTATTAGATCCGATCCATGGACGGTCGTCTCCTCTGATATAGCCACGCACAACCCTGCAATGCAGTCGCATCCTCATCAATGGAGCTCCCAGCTGTCGACGGTACACTCCGAAAGCGAGCGCGGGAGTTTACCGGCCTCGCGGTCAGTGTCGCCTCTATCTGCGTCTGGTCGACGTAGTGCTGGCTTTTTGAGCAATCACAGCCGCCAACTGCCCAGCATCTCTTCCTCTCTTGCCGCCTACGAGGACAACTCCAATTCTCAGTCACTTTCCGTGGCCGACTCGCTCGAGAGGCCACAGCCCGCGCTTGTTAGGGGCACGACTGTGCGCTTGGTCAGGGACCAGGACGAAGACGGCGACGGACTCGGCGAGCTTCGCGATATCCATCATCCGCTGCACCAACGGCCCTCTCGCCGACTCCTTGGCAGTCTATTCTCCAGTAGCTCTTCTGACCGCAATCTTCACTCATCTGGGAGCTCCCGATCCAACAGTTTCAGCTCTGGCACCATCCCTACCTGGGCCAAGTAAGCCTCCTTTCACGCTCCGGGGCAGCTCTTTGACTAACGCACGATTGCAGGCTCTATTACGGCAGCGGCGAACACCGATACCTGCGGCACGCTGTCTCATCCGAGTCAATGACACAGAGTCTCAACGACAGTCGCCCGAGCAGCTCATTCCGAACTGGTTCCCCGAGCGCCGAGAACCTTCCCCTGAACATCTACAGTCCGCGACGCCGACCTCATGAGATACGCCCGCCCCCGGTGGCTCGACCAACCTCCGATGCCGGCTCGTTGGAAATCAACTCCGTCCCCGTCCAGAATGTTCCATTACGGTCAACACTGCGCCACCAGACCTCTAGCATCTGGTCGCCACACCTGGTGCGCGACCACCGGGCGAGCGGCTACAGCATGTGGGAGCCGCCATCTGTAGACTGGTCCACGGAGAGTGGGCCACTCGGGCGTCGCAACGTTCAAGTGATACTCTTTATTGTTGGCTTTATTATGCCCTTGGGTAAGATATGCCCTTCCGATGTCTGGACACTTGTTCGTAGACTAATCACTTGGCAGCTTGGATGGCCGCAGCCTGTCTACCATTACCGCCCAGACCCCAGCCCGAAATGATGCAGCAGCCGAGCGACAGCCTACTTGACGTACCACGCCCGAACACCAGGCAAAACATTCTACTCGACGACAGGCAGCATTACAGCGCCCGCTGGTGGAGAAACGTCAACCGCATCATGTCCATCGTTGGCTTGTTGGTGATAGCAGTCATCGTCACTCTGAGCGTCGTTGGCGTGAAGCAGGGCTGGGGCAGATGATTTCCTACTTTATGATACCACGACTGGGCGACGCGCCCCCCTCTTCGAGCCTGCGAAAGGCATTTTCGACCATTAGATCTTCTACCACTTTTCGTCTCATCATGACCACATGACGTATGCCCATTCAACGCGGAAGGCACCGCACGACATTCACTCGACTTCTTCACATATTTTCACCTTACCTACACGTACGGTACATACGACTTTTTATGAACGCATAGCTGCCATGCTACCACGACGTCGCCAAACGACCTGGAGGTATACACGCACATCACGAGCAGCTTGTTCCTTGACGAGCTACTTGTGAGTAATGGTGTTTTCAGGCGGCGATGAAAACACGAGTCATGACTCGAAAGTAATGCATCAATGCCCGCCAATCGAGGCCTTGTAATTATAATTTGTTACTACTCATGTACCAACATATCGCCGTATGGCATTCTAGCGACCAAGTTGAATTAACGAACGGGTTCAAAATGGGCTCGTACAAACGCAAGGAGGAGCATCAAGGCAGTTGAGAGGAGGAGTAGAATGCTCACGGGCAATGAATGAAGGATTTAGGATAGATTTTTCGCAATGTTCACTGGCTATTAACTAGATAACACGCAATGCCCTCTATTAAATACTTCTGCCATCAGGGTTCGCAGCGCTTATGCTTACTTGCTGCTTCTTCGCCTAGAGACCATTCTAGCAACTTTTCATACTTCAGTAACACGAGGGACGAGGTTGCGTAATATGAGTTCCACGGCAGTGCAGGCTCTCCAGTCCCGCCCTAGTTCACCTTCTTGTGACCCTGAGCGGCGAGGGTCTGCTGGTGGCGCCTCAGACCTTCCAAGTCGGCCTTCAGCTCTTGGACAGCCTCGTCGATTTCGCGTTCAGGGTCTTGAGCAACACCAAGAACGGGCTCTCTGCCGACAAAACTGTCTTGGCTGAGGGTCCGGGTCATTTGCACCCCGGGTCTGGTTTGACGTTGTTCGAGCTTCCCTCTCAGAGCCTTCTTGGCAGGCGACGAGAAGAACAGTTGGGCGGCTACGACGCCAATGACGGCAAAGAAGTAGACTCGCGACCAAGCCAGGATGGAGCCGGAGAAGCTCAGGACCAGGAAGGGCGCAACAGCAAAGGCCATGGCCACCTGGGTCGTCAGAAAAGACAGTATGTCGTAGTAGCGCTTCTGCGGTGTTGGCAGCCCAGAAAGTGGGTGTAGGAAGAAAGGGCGGATCTGACGACGAAAGTCTGCGGGCAAGCTCGGTTAGCCAACGATGAACAATGTCGGGTCGACACAGAACAATCGAAACTCGAGGGGGGCTTACTTTTGGCCACTGTCTGTAGCAGACTTGCAAGAATGAAGGTCAGGTAATAACCGGGGTAGAACCCGTGCCAAAGGGCACTGGTTGAGAACGTGATCATGCTTGCTCGGAACCCGGGTTTCTTGCCTTGGGGTGTGACCCTCAGGTAGACGTAATTTCTCAGCCACTTGTTTGTGTTCATGTTCCAGCTACCGAGATAGCCTCGTACATTCTGGGCCAGCTCGACGCCCTTCGGGTCGATGTTTTGCAGCCTGTTCCAGGACACCTTGCCCGTCACGGGATCGACGCCATTGTATCCCAGGCCGGTAAGAATACAGGCACCTTCTGCCAGCGACCAAGCGCCGTAGTACTTCATCCTGGCAGTGAGACCTACACAGTAGAAGTACCACACGCGGCGGAGGAATCCAAAGTTCATGAAACTAGGATCAGTCAACATTGACGCATCGTACCAGCCAGACATGGGCACGAAGAGACCAATCCACATGAGCCCTGAAGCTGCTTTCCAAGCCGAGGGCGTGCCACTTCGAGGCACCTTTCGCTTCTTCCTGACTGGCGGTTTCTTGGAAGCCTCTAGGTTTGGTGGGAGATCGAACATTGTCGTGTCAAGGAAGCGACGATAATCGGCGAACTCAAACATGGGACCTCCCATGAGCGCCGGGAAGAAGAAGACAAAGCCCAAGTAATCGAGAAGACTCGGTAGCTCGAGGAGCCTAGTCGACCGTTGATGCTCTGTCAACTGCTGGTCGGGCAGTAGCCCATCGGCGACGTTCCAGCAGAAGGAGCTCAGCTTCATAACCAGAACCATCTGGGCGCCTGTGATGTCCACAGCTGGTGGGTTCCCCGCGACTTGACGGGCGATTTGGTTGACGGAAAGATGACCCATAAGAAACAAAAAGGCGATCCAGGGCATCAGCGGACTCTGTCGCAGGAACTTGGCGATCAGATAACTTCCGGCAGCGCTGATCAGAAGTGTTTGAAATCCGCCCCATAGGTCAAAGAGACCGACAAGATAGAAAAGAGAGACACTAGAAGAATCAGCCCTGGTATGAACAATTTTCGGAAGGATTCAGTAGGTTGCCTGCCATAACTTACATGATTGTGTAGACATTTTTGAGGTCAGGTCTGGAATCAGGGATCCTCTTGAGCAGACCGGCAAGGGGATATGACATTAGCCACGATGACACGAGTTTGACTATCAGAAGGGCGGCCAGTCAGATCCTACTTGGCATGCACAGTTTCGAGACTCGGAGGACACGTACGATCATCGCTCGATGCCCCAAGCTTTGGGGCAAGGAATTCGAAGGCTGCATAAGTACGGTCAGTTACCCGGCCTTAAAACATGACCTAGACATCTCGAGGAACTGGCATACGAGCATTAATATAGGGTAGCATTTTTGTGAGCGCGGTGGAAAAGATGCGATGTCGGTCGGGGGTGGTTTGTGGTACAGTGAGAGACAAGAGAGACGAGGGAGCAAGGTGGCCGTTGTCAAGCCATGGTCTGGCTGTCACAAGGTCGAGATGGACGAGTTGCTGAAGGCCGGCAATAAGATGCTAGGCAGGCGCACAGTAATACGCTCACGTCGATGGCCTCAGTCTGTCACTAGTACCAAGATATTGATAGGATGATGAAGGGTGGATCTTGAAGGCATGGACGACAAGACAACTCCGAGGTCTCGCGGACAGGGCTTGTGACGTCGCAGCTCGGCCACAAGACTAATCTCCCTTCCCGGCAGCACCCGTGCCTTCAAGCAATTACTAGTACTTATGCAATTATCCACCACCCCACCTTCAGGAAGCCCCCGCCAGAATGGGAGGATTGGAGGGGCAGCCCCGCCGATACCGTCGGTCCCTGGAAATTTTTTGATGTGCCCCTCCATCGCGACTGACGGGAACACTGAAGACTTGGTACAGTGTCACCGGCATTGTCTCAACGATCCGACGATTGCTCCAACACGACCTGGACTGAACACAATAGCGCGCAAGTCCCAATCTCGCACAGCAAGCTCCTATCGGCCTTCCCTACTCCCCACCAACGGGACAGACGATACCGTCTGACGAAGATCGACTGCCATGGCCCCCTCGATGCGCATACTCTTGATCGGCAACGGAGGCCGCGAGCATGCCCTTGCGTGGAAGCTCAGCCAATCTCCCCTCGTCGAGGCCATCTACGCCGTGCCGGGCAACGGAGGCACCGCTACATGCCCCAAGACTACAAATGTGGACTCTGTTGCTGCGGACAACTACCCGGCGCTGGTCGAGATTGCCAAGGAGCGCTCCGTCAACCTCGTCGTGCCCGGTCCGGAGGCGCCTCTCGTTGATGGCGTTGAGGAATACTTCCGCGCCGCGGCCATTCCATGCTTCGGCCCTTCCAAGGAGGCTGCCAGGATGGAGGGCAGCAAGACCTTTTCCAAGGATTTCATGAAGCAGCACAACATCCCCACCGCTGCGTACGAGAACTTCTCCGACTACGACGCGGCTATTGCCTATCTCGATCGCATTTCCCATGACGTCGTCATCAAGGCTACAGGCCTTGCCGCCGGCAAGGGTGTCATTATTCCTACCACCAAGGAGGAGGCCAAGGCCGCCGTCAAGCAGATCATGGTCGACAAGGCCTTTGGCTCGGCGGGGCAAGAAATTGTCATCGAGGAGTTTTTGACGGGTGATGAGCTCAGCATCCTGACGTTCAGTGATGGTACCCACACACTGTCCCTTCCGCCTGCACAGGATCACAAGAGGATTGGAGATGGCGACCAAGGACCCAACACCGGTGGCATGGGCTGCTACGCGCCGACCACCATTGCAACAGAAGCTCTGATCCGTCGCATTGAGGAGGAGGTTGTCGAGCCCAGCATCCGCGGCATGCGAGCAGACGGTTTCCCTTTCCGCGGCGTCCTCTTCACCGGCCTCATGATCACCAGTAATGGACCGAAGGTCCTCGAGTACAACGTCCGCTTTGGCGACCCCGAGACTCAGACGGTGCTCCCGCTGCTGTCCGCGGACACAGATCTTGCCGAGGTGATGATGGCTTGTACTGCCCATGAATCGCGTCTCGACTGCGTCAAGATTCGCATCGAGCCCAAGTACAGTGCGACGGTTGTCATCGCCGCGGGCGGTTACCCCGAGGCATATGCCAAGGGAACTCCGATGACTGTCCACTCCTCCGCATCGCCAGACATTACGGTATTCCACGCTGGCACAAAGCTCACTGCTGAGGGACAACTGCAGACCTCGGGCGGGCGCGTTATTGCTGTCAACGCCACGGCTGCCGAGTCTCTGGAGGCAGCTGTGAAGAAAGCATACGAGGAGGGCATCAAGCTCATCGAGTTCCAGGGCATGTACTTCCGCAAGGACATCGCTCACCGCGCCTTCCGCAAAAACGCGCCCCAGAAAGAGGCGCTCACTTATGCCGGTGCCGGTGTCAGTGTTGACGCTGGAAATGACTTTGTAGAGAGGATCAAGAAGGCGGTGAAGGCTACGAGACAGCCCGGAGCTGAGGCCGAGATTGGTGGGTTCGGCGGGGAGGTCGATCTTGCTCAGAGCGGACTGGATCTCAAGGGTGACCATCTGCCCATCATCGTGGGCGCCATCGACGGCGTGGGAACCAAGCTGTTGATTGCGCAGAAGACGGGCAAGCATGACACCGTCGGCATCGATCTTGTGGCGATGAACGTCAACGATCTGATCGTCCAGGGCGCCCGACCCCTCATGTTCCTCGACTACTACGGCTGCAGCAAGCTTGATCTGAGCACGGCTGCGTCATTCGTGGAGGGCGTTGCTGCAGGATGCATCGACGCGGGCTGCGCTCTCGTCGGTGGAGAGACGGCAGAGATGCCTGGCATGTACCAGAAAGATGACTATGATGCGGCCGGCTGTGCGGTTGGCGTCATGGCGAGCCGTGACAGGCTGCCGAGGACGCAAGACATGGTCGAGGGAGACGTGTTGTTGGGTCTGGGCTCGAACGGTGTCCACTCGAACGGGTTTTCTCTTGTCCGCAAGATCGTAGAGAGGGAGGGCTTGTCATACAGTGACTCGGCGCCATGGGACACAACCAAGTCCGTAGGCGAGAGCTTGCTGACACCGACGAGGATCTATGTCAAGAGCCTGCGTTCGGTGGTGGAGGGAAGCCTCGTCAAGGGTCTCGCGCACATCACTGGCGGTGGGCTTATCGACAATGTTCCACGCATGCTGCCAGACCACCTGGCCGCAGAGATCGACTTGACATCATGGCAAGTGCCGGACGTCTTCAAGTGGCTGAAGAACAGCGGTAATGTCGATGCGCTGCAAATGTGCCGCACCTTCAACATGGGCATCGGCATGGTTGTAGCCGTGGAGGCGACCGCTGTCGGGAAGGTCACTGAGGCGCTGGAGGCATCTGGAGAAAAGGTGGTTCGCATCGGACGTCTTGCGAAACGAACGACGGAAGGCTGTGTCATGACAAACGTCGCTGCAGCCAAGTGGGATTGAGTCGGAATTGTTGACCTCGGGCCAGGAGTATATGGAGTAAGGTAGAACAAAAATATGTTGATTGTTTCGTTGTCATGTTCCTCGGCTTCTCGCCAGGGCACAGACCAGACTGGCGATGGGGAGCGATAACGATAAGACGAGTGTCACTGGGCCGTGACAACCCACCACGAATGATGATGGTCCTGCCTGCTGCCTCCTAGTACAGTCCCCTCCGTGCCTTGATCAGTACCTACAACACTACCGGACGAAACAAGCTTCTTCGTAGACGTCTTCACCACGATTGCGCCGGAGAGACAGACGCGTCCCCGAGACCAAGTACTGCCAACCATTGGCGCGAATAGCTCCCGGCCCGCCGTACATGCCCCGGATGTTGCGATTGCGTTGCGCTTAACCCTCGAACGAGGCCCAACAAGTTAACAATGCCGCGCCGACCTCAAGCCTTTGAGGACTACGGCTCCGCTGTTTCCCAGGTACTGTGATCTCTCGGGCATCAGCATATGTCATGCACTGACACATTGTCGCTCCGGACAGATCATCCTCGTCTCCTCCGATGCTGAGTTCTTAGACCAGCTCATTCCTGTCCTCAAGGATGCGTCCAACACAAACCGCACCCCGGCATTGATGCAGACACTATCACACTATGCCGATGACCGCGAATCCGACATCGAGCGCATCGGTCTCACCAAACACGAGGAGTTTCTTGGCTCCGTCGCGCAGCTCCAGCAAGTCCGCGAGGGCACTGTCGCCCTGACTTCCGAAATTTTGGAGCTCAACCAGAGCATCCAGGCAAGCACCGAAAAGCTTGCTGACCAAAAGAGAGCTCTCGTCAATACCAGAGCCGTGCGCCAGAACATAGCCGATGCGTCGAATGCCCTGAACGAGTCTCTCAAGATCCTGCACGCCCTCAATCATGCACATGATTTGATCCGGAAGAAGAAATACTACGCGGCGTTGAAGTCACTCGAGGATCTTCAGAATGAGCATCTAGTTCCGAACATCCAGAATAAGTACGCCACTCAACACAAGTTGGCCGATGTCATCCAGAAATCCATTCCCGCGCTCCAAAAAAGCATATCGGAACATGTTATGAATGACCTGAATACCTGGCTCTTCCGAATTCGCGAAACCTCGCAGTTCCTGGGAGAGGTAGCTTTCTATCACACTGAGCTCCGGAGGACCAGGCAGCGGGAGCGCGTGGAGTCGGACGCGTACCTCAGTCGGTTCAAACTGAACTCGGCCATCGAGCTCGTCTTTGACGAGAGCGAGGAATATGATGTGCTTGACAACGAAGAGTTACAAGTAGACTTCCACCCATTGTTTGAATGTCTTCACATCCATGAAGCCCTGGGTCAGTTGGACAAGTTCCGCAACGAGTATGCAGCCACACGCAGGCAGCAGAAAGACCTGTTGCTGCCCAGTACTGTGGCCTTGAGCGCCGACGACGAGTCGTCGCTGAGCAGCCTTCTGGAGGGAATTGCAGGGTTTGCAATTATTGAAAAGGCGACTATGCAAAGAACTCCTAACCTGCGCTCCGCTATCGACGTACGTAGTGCCTGACGCACTCTCTACCGCCGGTTTGCTGACCTTTTCACTCCCACCAGGTCGACGAGTTGTGGGACTCAATGTGTCACACAGCGATATCACTGACGTCCAAGGCTCTCAACGATGTGAGCGACGCGGAGGTCATGCTGAAGATCAAGGGTGTCATTGCGCTCTTCATTCAGACCATGGAGGTATGCTTGAGATAGAATCAGTGTCCACGAGCGGCCGACTAACGCAGAGGCAGGGCTGGGGTTACTCCATCACTGCGCTTGACAACTTTTTGCTCACCTTATTTGAGAAATATGCAGAGCTGCTCAAGCGAAGGTTCAGCGATGACTTCCAAGAGGTAAGGGCAATACTGTCAAAGCTCTTTTCACTGCTAACTCGGCGCCAAGATCGTGTCCACTGACGATTACATGCCCATGGCCATCAACACACGGGAAGAGTACGACAAAGTCGTCAATGTCAGTTGGTTCTCGCCCGACAAGCCGACCGGGGACCTCAGGTCAGTACAAGAAACGTACAATTGGTTTCAATGGCTTTGCTCACGCCGGTCCCATACAGCTTCCCCTGCGTTCTCCCTTTCTCGCAAATGTACCCTCTCTGCTGCATCGACATTCGGAACTTCCTCAACCAGTTCTACTTCTTCTCCGATGATCATTTCCAACACTCGGGTATTATTGACGACACACTTCGCAAGGTAACATGAACATCATGCCACAAATACCGTAGCCGCAGATGCTGACTCGTCTACCAGTCGCTGGATGAGCTTCTCACCGACAAGGTCTGCAAGTCTTTGGTCGAGCGGCTGAGCACTCAATACTTGGGGCAGATTGTCCAGATCCTCATTAACCTCGAGCATTTCGAGGCTGCGTGCCAGGAGCTGGAGCAACTCTTGATTCGTGCCAGGTCTTCCGCGTCCGCGGGAGGGCCTGTGACTCTGGCAGCGACGGAGCATTTCCGGAACAACAAGAAGACGGCCGAGAAACGCATCTTTGAGCTTGTCAACTCCAAGATTGACGACCTTGTCGATACTGCAGAATATGACTGGTACGTGCGAAGCTCACCTGACCCTGGTACGTCTACTGATAGCTTGAGCAGGTTGGCGACGTCCGTGTCACCGGATCCAAGCAACTACATGCAAACACTTACACGATATTTGTCCAACATTATGAACTCGACACTACTGGGCTTGCCACGAGAGATCAAGGAACTCATTTACTTCGATGCCCTCAGCCACGCCGCCGAAAAGATTCTGGTATGCCTTGCCTGCGCCGCTTGGTTCTCTCCCTTGTGCCTCTGGCCGATTGATGGATATGTGGCTTACTATGGACCAGGGTCTTCCGCTGTCCTCTGATGTTAAGCACATCAATGCAAACTCCGTCGCAGCACTGGCCACCGATGTCGAGTTCCTAACGGACTTTGTCGACAGCCTCGAGAACGGGGCAATGCTCCGGGAGAACCTCGACGAACTACAGCAGACGGTGAATCTCTTACAATCCGAGAACCATGACGAGTTCTTCGATATTTCTATACGCAACAAGAAGTTTGGACGTGTCAACGCTATGAACGGGCCCATCCTGCTCGAAAAGTGAGGGCTTTTCTCTACTACTGTTTCTCATCACATCTGAGCAGGCATCACTGACGTTCGTAACAGACTCACCACGCAGGCGCCAGAGCCTAGCCGTGCGGCGCCTCTGTCGAATTTTTCGGCACGTTTCGGCATGATGAAGTAAGGTCGAAGCCGCCTCACACATCACGGTCAGCTCTTCCGACGCGCCAATGTCGCGTCAACCAGCAGCTGTACCATCCCGATTGAGAGCAGGGCACTTTGCAGGCATATGTGTAATTCCTACAACAAGTAATCATGTCTAACGCCAGACGCCCCCACAAGCCCAGATTCGTTCTCTGTCGCTATCCTAGTACCATGTCATAGACACATACTCTGCGGATGCGGTCACACCATGACCCTGGATATTCTACTCGAACTCTTCCGAAGACATGGGGGCCTGATACGAGTCAGTAGTGTCTCGAGAGGACTTGAGAGGTGACGAGGCTTACCTGCTGGGCTTGTATGGGCCCGTACCCATACATGCCCTCGATCTCCCCGTACATGGACGGTTGAGCCTGGCCGTATGCCGCTTGTGGGTTCCCCTGAACAGGCCCAGGGTACATGTTGGGAGGCGGACGGAATTCCTGGTCCGGGGCGATGGCATGCCCCCCGAGCCCATAGTCTGCGGGTGCCATGGGATGGGAGGAGCCGGCGTGGTTGGGCTGGGCGACATGCTGGCCGGCCATTTGAGCCGCTGCTGGCTGGGGCACTCCCTGCGGGGCGGAGGCAGCCTGCCCTGCGCTGCGTTTGGCATGAGACGCGGCCTCTTCGCGGGGCACAATATCAATGAGGAAATCAAACATGTCTGATTTGGCTAGCGCCGAGGCAATGTCGGACCGCTGCAGCGTGCGACGCTTGTTTTCCTCGGCATGAATCCAGGCCCTCATGGTAAGCTCGGTGATGAAGATGTCGCATCCCTTGGCGAACAAGATGGGTGCTTCGGCCGAGATCATCTTCACCTCGGGATCAGCCTTCATGACTTTTTTGATTCTTGCCAGAGGCAATTGATGAAGCTTGTAGTCGTGAGTGTCGCTCTCAAGGTGGTTGATGGTTTGCTGCCAGTAAGTAGTCATTATGTCCTTGTACTGCCCAGTCAAGCCCTGGTGCACCTATTCGGTCGTACGCACTTTGGTGAGCAAAGGATATGAGTGGGCATTGTAGATACAGGAGTGCTTACGTTGGCCCACGGCCCCGTGTATAGCTCTGCAGGCGCAAAGCCTTGAGCAGAGAGCTAAATCACCAATAGTCAGATAGGAGCAGCGAGAGGAAAATAGATTCTGGCTACAAACCGCAACGCTAGCACCTAAGAAATTCGTTTAGTCTCTGCGAGAGGTGTTCATTGAGTGGAAGGCTCACCGTAGTGGCCTCCATTGGCCGTGTCATAAACCGGCTGTTGGGCGCGGTTCTGCTGTTGGCCGGACTGGTTTTGAGCCTCCATGATTGATTGATTGACGTCCGTTTTGTTCTCAAAGTTGAAATGTCGCGGGATGGAGCGCCGATATACAACTCAATCGCTGGTGTGCGTGTCGGCCAGCTGTATTTACCTCGGAACCCCGCGTGTTTGACGCGACCGGTGATATTTGAAGAGCGGTGACAGCCAGAGGATGGAAAACAAAACAATGTAGGCACCCAGCGCGATGTATGGAAATTCTCGGGCGGATAGCAAGAACAGCTAGTAATCCGCGTTAACAAACGCGTGTGTTTGGCGCCGAGTGAGATGAACAGACTGGATCTGAAATCGTGAAGCTGGTGAAGATGGTTGGTGGTTGGTTGATGGATGCCCAACCAGAATCCAAAGGCTCAGCCGTTCAGGCAGTACCCACCGAAGTAAGGACGGAACGGACCTACCTAGCATGACGCAGCCCAGGTGGATTGCTTACCTCATCCGCAAGCCCCGCGACCGCCAGGCGCTGAGGCTGAGATCCATCGGTTTAGCCACGGTGCTCCACCTAAATTCTCGTCTGGGTTGAAGAAAGCGGGAGCTGTAGAATTTCTTCCAACACCCAACCTTTGTCTTCTCTTCTGATTTCACTCCACCACCTGATTCATCATCGCCGCGATACAGCTTTGGTCAGAGCTTCCCGCTATGACAGGGCTACTCGATGAGCGCCTCAATCAGTTATTGAGCGATGCCGAAACACGGCTTGCCAAAGCACCCTCGTCACAAGCCAAGCAGGAGCCCTCCTCGTCGATCGTAGTCGCAACGAGTGGTGATGCAAGCCTTCAAGGCAAGCAGGTGACAAGTGGTGCCATACGTCAGTCGAAAGATGGGCTGGCTGTACGAGAAGTCAACGCTCCTTCCCATCAGGTCAGTGTCTCTTTGTCCCTACTTGTTTATTGCTTGCCCTTTCCATGATGAGAAGCATTCTGCTTATTCTCGTGACGCGATGGCGTGGTTCGTTTTGGACCACGCTCCGCGACCTAATGATCACCCTTGTTTTCATAGTTACTCTGAGATTATCTGCCTCACTCTGTTCTCACCTGCATCATGCCACCTGAACTTAGCAGCTGACGCCATACAGACAGGACAGGACAACGCCGGCCCCGGCTGGTTTGGCATGCCCAAGACAGATCCTAACGACAAGGAACTGAAGAGAGATATGCAGCTGCTACAGATGCGTGGGACAGCCCTCGACCTAAAACGGCACTACAAGAAAGGTTCCCTGAAAGCAAAGGTTCCTCGATTTGCCCATGTTGGACGTATCGTTGAGGGGCCTACGGACTTCTTCAGTGCTCGCTTGACGCGAAAGGAGAGGAAGAGAACGCTTGTCGATGAGCTCGTGGCGGCTGAGAAGCAGACAGGCAAGTTCAAGGCCAAGTACGAGGACATACAGTCTCGAAAGACCAGTGGAAAGAAGGCTTTCTACAAGAAGGTTGTTGCACAGCGACGTCGTCGCAATTAGATTTTAAGATACCCCAAATGCATTCACTTCGACTTTGCCTTTATCGAGTACATCGCACACTATCAAATCCGGGGCTACGTGATCGATCTACCCATCGATGATTGTGGTTTTGCCAGATAAAATGCTTGACGTGGTTCCGTATATGTAATTATGCATCAGACCCAGGCGAATGAAGCAAAGCTCGGTGCAGCAAAATCCTTCAGTATGTGCAAATAGCCTCGTTATATGAATGCTTATCGGTCTTTCATGGCATGGTTTTATCAGTCACGGAGCTGGCGCCCAAAAACTTTACTGCCACAACGAGACCGCAATCGACAGTTCAACCATGCGCTCTTCAAAACTGCTGCGGCCGGTTTTCAGGTTGCCAGGCCCTAGTGTAAGGCCCTGACTGTACTCTGTCAGCTATGTCGCTCGTACTGACCTCGCCACTCCCTAGGCCATTGCCCTCAACCCTGGCAGGCACTCCCGACAGTTCCTAAGCACACAGCCGGCATCAGCGTCCACGGCCACTGCCACCGCGTCTACTCCTAATAGCGCCGCGTCCCCCGAATCGAAGGAACCAACCGATGGGGTTCGTTTCCCTCGGAGTGTTCAAGCTCTGTACCTGAAGCCCCTCCGGCGCGAGGCCGAACACGGCATCCCCTCGTGCGACTTGCAGCTGCGGTCCTACTCCCTCAGGAACCTCGAGTTCTTTGCCGACTTTGCCCTTCGAGCAGCGTACTACTTGAATCTTCCGGCATTTGGCCCGGTGCCACTCCCTCGCATCACTGAGCGTTGGACCGTGCCAAGGAGCAGTTTCATCTTCAAGAAATCTCAGGAGAACTTCGAGCGAATTACAGTCCGCCGCCTCATTCAGATTCGGGACGGCAACCCGGAAACGGTCCAGCTTTGGCTTGCCTTCCTCCAGAAGCATGCATATTACGGTATCGGCATGAAGGCCAATGTTTGGGAGTTCAGCTCGCAAGGTGAGCACTGCCAGCGTGGATATGTATCCCATTTGCGTAATAATAAGCTAACAATTGCATAACAGGCGTTGGAAAAGACATGGCACAGATCGACGACGACCTTTCGCAAACATTGGGCAAGAAATGGGAGCACTTGGCTCAACACAAGACTCTCGGCACGATACAGAAGGTCGAGGAACTGCTGACAAGCCGGAAGTACACGGCCATCCGGGACGTGATCCGTGAGGAGAAGCAGTGGAAGGCGATCAGGGAAAGGGAAGGGTCCCCTTGAAGTGTGGCTGCTGTAACGCACCGTGTGTGTGTGTATGGGCGGGCCGCCTGATGAGCACTGAACCGACCCAGCCATGCCAACATACAACGAGCGCGATTGATGTAGCAAGTGGGCGCGGCTGGCTTGCATGCAGTGTAGGCTATAGTGTACTATTATTTGTAGATGAAACCGTGCATGGATACTTTGAGCATGGTGTTGGTCGATGTAGACTGAACCAGAAGAGCTGCCCTCCTTTTACTGCATACCTGTTACAGTCAAAACGCATATATGCATGGATCACGCTCCGTCGGCTCATCCAAAGTACTTCCGCCTGCTCATGTCAAGTCCTTTCTTAACATTTGACATCTTGGTGAGTGGGACGCTTGATGCTTTCGTCTTCGACTTGAGGTGGTGCTAGTTGAACTACGCGGTATGGTTTCCTCCAGAAACATCATGCGCGTCTGGCGCAGCGCGAGACGGTATCCAGGCGTGACGACTCAGCGGCCCTTGTCTACAACACCAAGGGTCATTTTTTCAGGCATTCAACCAACAGGGACACCGCATCTCGGCAATTATGCGGGCGCCATCAAGCAATGGGTTCAATTGCAAGAGGATGCTTCGGAGCTGTCCAAAAGATTCTTTTGCGTCGTCGACCTTCACGCCATTACTGTTCCTCAACAGGCCGGACAGCTCCGGCAATGGAAAAGGGAGACGTTGGCCGCACTCTATGCTGCTGGTATAGATCCAGAAAGATCGGCACTGTTCTATCAGTCCTCGGTAAGCTCAATACACGCTCTTCGGTGAAGCCTATACGTCTCAAAAGGTCGCTTCTGGCTGACCCGTGTTGCCACGCCCTCATTCTAGGTCTCTGCTCACTCCGAGCTTATGTGGATTCTCAGTTGCACGTCGTCCATGGGCTATCTTTCGAGAATGACGCAATGGAAGGTACGCTCGACTATGGTGATGAGTCAACTCGCCATACTTGTAGATGGCAATTGGTATGTCGTTGACTTCGATGTAGAGCAAATTGTCCCTCGCAGAAGATACGTCACTTCATGATGAAGGCGTGAAAAAGTCACTCAAGCTTGGCCTCTTCTCATACCCTGTTCTTCAGGCGGCGGATGTTTTGGTTCATCGGGCAACGCATGTGCCCGTAGGAGATGACCAGAGGCAGCACCTGGAGTTCGCCAGGGAGTGTGTTTCCAACTTCAATCACGCATTCGGTCGCCATCTGGTGCGGCCACAGACCCTAACGAGTGAGTGACCTTAAGTGGACTTGACCATCGTAACCAAGGGCATTGGCCGAAGTCTAACATAGTCTAGCAACGACACGCCGTATCATGTCTCTCCAACAGCCAACCCAGAAGATGTCAAAATCACACCAGGACCCCCGATCGCGGGTACTGATCACGGACACTCCTGATCAAATTAGGAAAAAGATTATGGGTGCATTGACTGACTCGGACAACTATGTCTCATACGATACGCAGAGGCGCCCCGGTGTCTCCAATCTCCTGGAGATTCTTTCGACATTTGACAGTCAAATGCGAACCCCGGAGGCCCTCGCCAGCGACTTTGCAGGCGCTTCGCTAAAAGCTCTGAAAGAAGCGGCATCGGAGGCTGTTATCACTGGGCTTCAAGGCATTCGAGAGCGCTACCTGGACGTGCTGTCAGCAGACGAGGGCAGGTATCTTGACGCAGTGGAACTGGAGGGCGCTCGAAAAGCCCGAGCCAGCGCGGACGAAACCATGGCCATCGTCAGAGAAGCCACCGGCCTTTAGAGTCCAATTGCCCAAGTTAATTGGCGTGTATCATTGTACCATAGCATATCCCTAGACCTCGAGTTTCTACCCTCCACAGTAGGGCGCAAGTGCTCGGTTGAGAGCAATGTAACTCTTTTTTAAACGAGCCCGATGTCTCGCGTGACTCGCTATGATGCGTATGCAAACTTGGATCCTCTTGCTGCAAGCCAGAAGTCGCGGACTACCTGGTTGGTTGCTCGGGAACCTCTCAAGCTGGAAGAATTATGAGTGCACAATCTTGGCAATGGGCGGTAGAATACACTCACCTGATGATCTTTTTCAGGAATAGGGCGCGGTCTTCATGCGAAAGATGATGTCCAGGGAAGCTGGGATCATACAAGCTTTGTTCAATCCAAGCTCGCGCGCTTGCATGGTTGCTCACCAGCTTCTTTAGCGGCTCGCTCAGTTTATCAAGCTCGCTACGAGATGCGTTACCCCCTACACTTCGGACAAGCGTTTGCGTCAATGTTGGTCCCAGATGGCTCGATGCCAGGCCAATAGTCGACTGCAGACTCTCGTCCGTGCTTCTCAATGACATAAATGTGGCCTATCCACGTCAGTATGTGCTGGTCTATCAAAATTTCGTCGTGACAAACCCAGAAGTCGGCCGCCGCGGCCTTGGGCAATGGTTCACGGCCATCCAGCACTTTAAGCGCAAATACAAAAAATCTTTCCGCGAATGGTGCGGCGTCTCCTTGGAGAAGGATGCCCGGTTTGCGCGATATAAGTCTAGTGACGAACTCGACTCCGTTTTGGGCCAGCTCGGTGTCGTGATCGGGATCTATGCAAGTATTGTGAGTCGCGTCCTCGCGAAGACGATGTGCAATGATACTCACCTGGCAGACCACTGCATAATTCGATCACCCAAACCAACAACCTGCTTCGAATACTATCTGCCTCAGGACTGGACACCCTCCCGATAGAGCTGACGAAAGAGCAAGCAGCACTAACAAACAAGCCGATTCTCGGCTCATCGGTAGTTTGCTGAATGAGATATTGAGATACCACGTCCGGTGGGAATACAAAAGGTCCGGGGTCCGTCTCGGAGAAGCCAGTACGGAAAATAGTACATATATTCTCGGTGACCTCGCTGCTCCGAGGAAACATGCTCTGCGCTGTCCGAATCATGGCCAGGATCGACCCTTGTAGGGCTGCTAATCTGTGCAACTCGTTCGCATACACGGGGACGTGTTCACTTTCGAGTTCCGCAGGCCCCTCAAGCGGCGTTTGCAACCCTTTCCCAGCGCTGATCAAGCAACGCAGCGCTTTCAAGGCCAAGTGCTCGGCCATGCTTGACGCGTCGGTCATGTGTAGGCACCTATGAGGTAGAAGGGTACCAGGTGCAGCCGAGGACCGCTGAGACTCGTCGACGTCTTTTTGAATAAACGAAAGAAGCTGCTCGACGTAGTAGAGCCGCTCAGTATCCGACTGGACCGCCTGAATGACGGACGCGATAGCACCACACACTCTTTCGCCAGCGAGGCAATCCACTTGCTGCTGAGACAACATCGTCCTGTACTGGTCGATGAAGCTACCCGCTTCAGGTGCGAGTAACACGCGAGATGATGAGCAAAGCCTCTGAATTGACCTCGCCGCCGGTGTTGCAAGGGATGTGTCCGTCAATGCCGAGAACAAGAGCCGCAGCGCATCCGGCAGGCTAGCGGCATCACGCTCGAAGTACTCGGCAAACCTCTCAATGAGGGAAATACATGTCTGTCGCACACGAGCAGGCATCTCGGTTTGCAGCTGCTGCAGCGTGGTGAAAAGACGAGATGAGAAGACCGCCTTCAGGGCGTCGTCGCAGACATCAGCTGTGACGCAATCGGCCAAGGAGCCCAGACAAAATGCGGCGGCTTCGAGTTCAGTCCATTGCCTGGAGTCCAATCGCTCGAGAACGAGCTCAGCAAAGGTTGACACAAGTCGTGGGCCGATGACGGTGTAGGCCGACTGCAGGAAGTCCGCAATATCCTTTCTCGCATCTCCGAAGGCGACTCGGTCCGCTGAATCCCACGACATGAACTCGTCCAAGACTGGGAATGCTGCTTTGCGCCATACTTTGGCCACACATTCAAGTACGTGAGTCGTAGCGGAAGAGGCCCAGGACTGTGTCCCTGTCTCAACTGTGTACATGCTGTCAATCAGGGTCTCTACGTAAGTGGACCAGAATTCAAGCGCCGGGACGAAGATCTTGTCTTCCTCAACGGGGAAACCCTGAGCGGAGACCAGTCCGCGGAGACGGGCCAAGAATAGATGATCTCTCTCATGAACGGTCTCAATAAGCTGCTCTATGCGAGCGTCGCCGAGAGAGAGCATTAGTTGACCGAACAGGACCGAGTCGAACTCGAAGTCACCCTCGATGAGCCGCTGATATCTGCCCTGTGCCCATGGGGTTTCGAGGAGGTCAAAAAGTGCCTCGAAATGGCTGTCCAGTAAAAACCCGGAGTAGCTCGAAAGTATGTCAGAGAACAACTCCCCGACGACCTCGAAGAGGTCGTCGACGTAGATCGCCTGCATGGCGGGGGCTATGAGTGAGCGTAGACTTCGCACCGTATCGTCGCCCCGGGTCGCCACCCGCTGTGAAAACCATACCCAAGACTACGAAGTCATTAGCCACCGCGAGACATCGGTAGCCCGAAACGAGGCAATGCCAGACCTACCTGGAGGCATTTGAGACAGTCTTCTTGCGTCAACACTGGGTCACCGGATGCTCGGTTTCTTGCGGAGAGACAATGTGACATGAGTTCGGTTGCGTCTGAGGCGTTGGCGACAGTATGTTCAGAAATTCCCGCGCTAAGAAATCAGAATTGATCGTAGCTAGGGGGCAGTGACTCACTGGTTGCTTGAGTTCATATCTGTCTTCCCAGCTTCCTCTACAAGCGATGCGGAGAACCAAAGGAGCGCCCTGAGTCGAGTACTGTCCAGCTTCGGGAGGATATCGGCCAACGATACGCTCTCGCTCATGGCCGTGGGAGTATGTCCGTTTGTCGCCAAGGCTTGACCGAGGCCACGGATGCATCTCTGCCAGTGCTGCGGGAAGTGAAGAAAAAAAGCGACGACAGCTGACGTTAGTTTCCTGGTAACCATGATGCCTGATCCATCAGACAATGAATTCCGAAGCCATGCGAGGAGATTGCTGAGAAGCTCCACTGCATCATTGCTGTCGAGACTATCGCTTCTAGAATATCAGAGAGGTTGAAGACTTAGCCCACTGGCAGCAATGACGAACCTTTCTGTGTTCAGTTTGATAATGATAGTCAGTGCGCCGAAGAATTTGACCTTATCGTCGCCATGTGAGAGGAGGTCACGGGCAATGAGCCAGCCTGAGGAGGATTTTTGGACGCGGTGAAGTGCATCCTGGACTTGACTGATGACTTCGGGTGGTGAAGGTTCGTATAGGGCGAGCACCAGCTTGCTTCATAATTAGTCGGGATTCTGAGCGGAGCAGTGGAAGGCGTCATACGGATACAACCTCACTGGAGGTAGCTGGTGCCGGTCCCTCCATGGCTAAGATGTCTTGATTGTGCGTGTTGTTCAATCGGACGAAACCCGAGAAACCGATCCAGCGGCGTGACTCAGTCCCTTGGAGGGTCAGGTGTTATTGCTTGCTTCGGGCGGCTGTTTGCTTCTGAAGGGGCAGGCTGGATAATCTTATTGGGGTCAAAAGAGGGTTGAGTTGCTGACCACGTGGTGTACCTGGAGTGCCAGGCAGGCGAGCTGTGGGTCATCAATTATGTATCGCCCGCTCAAGTCTTCTGTAAGAGGCGTTATTCTATGCAATAACTCATGCGTACTCAAGCCAGGACCACACAAGTTGGGAAAGGCAAGAGGTGCTACTGGTAACGAAGCTCAAGTGCCCAAGAGGTAGGGCGTGATGATGTAGGTAACCCACATGCACTTAACCGAGAGAGATACCATTCAATCAATCCCCCACTAAGCAGGTAGTCACGATTCACCAAGGCTGTGCCTGCCCGCCCCAAAGTTGCTCCTGGGTCTGGACTCACTTTATATGTAGGTACTTCGTGTCATGATCAAGTGGCCTAACCTCCGAATACTATCACCCGGTCCCTGTGGCATTGAACAAGAACTGAGTAATCTGCGACCATAACAAAGTTCGCCTCGTCACAACACGGCAAGGCACAGTACCTGGGGAACCCCGCATCTACTGTCCCATGTTCCTGAGCTGCATACGTCGTGTGCCTCACACCGTCTACTCTCGGCCGCAAACGCAGAATCCCAATCCTTGCGCATATGCCCTGTTCCGTCAAGTATCTCCAAAGAACACCTCAGCCGCCGCCTCACTTGCGCCCCTCTACTTTCGTTCCCTCTTCCACCTGGATTCAAACAAAATGGACAGAGTCGATACTTCTGCTCGTCTCTCGAAGCTCAGGGAGCTGATGAAGGCTCACAAAGTGGACATCTATGGTAAGAACCGTCGACTGAATCAGTCTGCAGCTCGCTGACCCGATCAACCCAGTGATTCCGTCGGAAGATGCCCATGCCTCGGAGTATATCGCTGCCTGTGATGCTAGACGCGAGTTTATATGTGGCTTTACAGGCTCAGCCGGATGTGCCGTCGTGACATTGGACAAGGCAGCACTGGCAACCGATGGCAGGTATTTCAATCAGGCGGCCAAGCAACTGGACGAGAACTGGCTGTTACTCAAGCAGGGGCTTCAGGATGTCCCGACTTGGCAGGATTGGTCGGCCGACCAAGCGAACGGCGGCAAGACTGTCGCCGTCGACCCTGAACTTCTTGCCGGCTCCGCCGCGAAGAAGCTCGCCAGTAAGATCAAGAGGTCGGGTGGCGCAGACTTGCTTCCCCTCCAGCAAAACCTCGTGGACCTCGTCTGGGGTGACGAGCGGTCGCCCCGTCCTACGAACCGGGTATCGGTCCATCCGCAAAAATATGCCGGCAAGGATGTCAAGACCAAACTTCAAGAGCTACGCCAAGATCTCGAGAAGAAGAATTCACATGCCATGGTGGTATCGATGCTCGACGAAGTTGCATGGCTCCTCAATCTTCGTGGCAGCGACATCCCGTACAACCCAGTGTTCTTCTCCTATGCCTTGGTCACCCGGGAAACTGCCACACTCTTCGTCGACCAGTCCAAGCTGTCCAAGGACTCGGCGACACACCTCGAAGCCAATGGCGTTTCCATCCAGCCTTACAATGCTGTGTACGCAGCGGCAGAGGGGCTGCGCGCTTCTTTTGCGGCACAGGCAGGATCAGACGCCGCGCGCAAGAAGATTCTGATATCTAACAAGACCTCCTGGGCCCTGAAACAGGCCCTGGGCGGTGAGGACGCCGTGGAGGAGATTCGCAGCCCGATTGGCGATTCAAAGGCTGTCAAAACCGAGGCTGAAATGGCAGGGATGAGAGCTTGCCACATCAGGGACGGCGCGGCTTTGATTCAGTACTTTGCTTGGCTTGAAGACCAGCTAGTCGCCAGAAGATCCGTTTTGGACGAGGTGGAAGCGGCGGACAAACTTGACGAATTCCGGTCAAAGCAGGATCACTACGTCGGATTGTCCTTCGACACCATATCTTCCACTGGAGCTAAGTACGCCGTTGACGACGTCCCTGGCGCCCTTCTTCGATTCATGTCTGACCAGATTGCAGTGCTGCGGTCATCCACTACAAACCAGAGCGCGGGAACTGTCCAAAGATCGACCCCAATGCAATCTACCTGTGCGATTCGGGTGCGCAGTACCTGGACGGGACAACTGATGTCACACGAACTGTTCATTTTGGTCAACCAACCGAGGCAGAGAAAGTGGCATATACGCTTGTTCTCAAGGGAAACATTGCACTTGACGATGCTATTTTCCCCAAGGGCACAACTGGATTCGCACTGGACTGCCTCGCCCGGCAGTTCCTTTGGGTATGATACCCCCATTTCGGCTTAGCTAATCAAGCTGACATCCCGCAGAGAGAAGGCCTGGATTACCGTCACGGTACCGGTCACGGAGTCGGCTCCTTCCTCAATGTCCACGAGGGTCCCATCGGCATAGGGACTAGAGTACAGTACGCCGAGGTAGCCCTAGCACCTGGCAATGTCGTCTCTATCGAGCCAGGATTCTACGAAGATGGATCCTTTGGTATTCGCATCGAGAATCTCGCAATGGTGAGGGAGGTTGCGATGAAGCACTCCTTTGGTGACAAGCCGTATCTTGGCTTCGAGCACGTAACCATGGTGCCATACTGCCGCAACCTCATCGAGCCTTCGCTCCTGACGTCGGCTGAAAAGCAATGGATTAACGCCCATCACGAGGATATTCTTCGCAAGACGCAAGATATGTTCCGCGACGACGCGTTGACCCTGGCCTGGCTCGTGCGGGAGACGCAACCGCTGTAAATAGGACGAAGGAGGGTGACAAGTAGCTCCGCCGAGAAATGCAAACTCTGTTTCGCGAACTGTTTAGAAGCGCATGAAGGCTGACAGAGTGAAGGTGGTGGCAAATGATAACCGGAATACCGCGTTGTTTAGGGGTTGATCGAGAATCGCCCTGCTCAGCTTCTGTTTGATGCCCAGCAACCCTGTGACATCCATCCCCCACCTCTGTAGAATCTGCCCAGGGACTTAGTCTAGTAACCTGCGCGCGCGGAGGTTCACACTTACATGCAAGGCAAACATCGTTAACCCTGCCAGAATAGTGAGGGCCTGCGAGAAGAAGCCCACGACGAGGCCAGCCCCGAAACCTGGTCCGCTCGTCAGCATTATCCGGCATGTTCAGGGACGAAGGCACTGCCTACCGTAGACGCTTCCTCGTGATACGTCCCTCACAAAATCCGGGCTTGGCGCGTATCTGCTCGAACGCTCAACAATGCTGGGCTGGCTCGACAGAGGGCCAGGCCGACCCTCTAACAGGAAAGCTCCTGCATGTCGCCCCTGAACCGCGAATGTCGCTAAGGCACCGGCGCCGAGAGCACCGTGGCGCCACCAGCGGCGGGTCATGGAGACTGTGCGACTCATCGTAATTGCAGTGAGGAGGTTCGCACTTGTTATGTTGGAGGGATATACTAAAGAGACGGAAGGTATTCTTGGGCCGATGAGGAGTTGCGTGTCTTGGAATGATGACGCTTCTCCAGCCCCCGGCTCACGACATAAGTAGGTGCTAGTAAGTGCAGCGCGAGCTTCCGTCCCGTTTGGGCTGTACCTGCCCAGTACTAGTACTACTAGTACTGAAGTACCTCAGTACCTCAAGTGGTACCCACCTGGGATGAACTGGAAGCGACCGGCAGAACCTGGAATGTGGAGGGCCCCGAGAGGTGTCAGCTCACTCACTGTAGAGGATTAGGAGCCAGAGCTCCAACTGCATCGATATTCCACCACATCGAATCACAGTTGGAAGCAGTGTGCCATCATCAGATTTGAGCCATGTTGAAGCATGGTTTCGTAGAGCGCATACTCTTGGCGTGAATAAATAAGGAACAAGCCAATCACTCAGTCGCAGGCAGTTCAAATGCCATTCCTTCCCAGGGTATTCTCAACAAGCTCGACAGCCAAGTACTCCTAACGCCCAAAATCAAGTATACGCCAGGTAGCATGTGAACATGCAACTTTCAACCAAGTCCACCCCATGCCCCTCGTATCCGTCTTGCTAACTGAATATCCTTTTGCATGATGGTTACTCGTTTGGCGTGAATGGCGCAAAGATTGGTGTCCTCGAATAGGTGAACCATAAAGGCCTCGGCAGCCTCTTGTAAAGCTTGAATCGCCTGGGATTGCCATCGCATCTCTTCGTCCCTTGGTCGAAAGCCCATTGCAATCTCACGGACCTACCGCAGAACATGTCAGCATGACACCCACTGTAGGGGAACCAAGAACGCGTCGCTTAAAACATACTAGTCGTGCAAAGGGTAGCTTGCGCAGCAGTAGGTCGGTGCTACTCTGATATCTTCGGATCTCTCGTAGAGCAACGGTACCCGGACGGTATCTCTTCTTTGCTCGATGGGGTACTGGATCGCCAGCTTTGGGATGTCAGCGGTATGTACGTCTCGACACTGACTTTGAGATCTAACGTACGTTGCACATCGCTGGCCCGCGACCGACGCCTGGTCGCGTCTGACTTTCTCACACCCGCCCGAGGGGGCATGATGCGCACCTAGGAGAAGGTGGGTTCGGAAAGGCGCAACCTCAGCTAAAGGTGTAGATGCGATCCTGACTTTGGTATCTCTGGAATGAAATTGGTAGATCGGTTGGTTCCGGCGATACGATCTGGTCGCAAGTGATATGGTTGGGCGCGTCGCAAAAAGCACCAGTGCGGCTCGGGTTTTCAAGTCGCGCGCTGCTCAACAAAGTGAGGGACGAGGTCTGGGCAGCATCAATGGCGTCAAAGAAAATGAGTGAAGTGAAGGAGCACTACACCGATCGAACTCGAATAGGTGTTGAGCACATCCAGAACATCGCAGTCCGTAAGTGGCAAGCTTCGCAAAATGAGGGAGGAAAGGTCGGCTAAGTGTTAAGGTCGCAGAAGACGCGACTGGGAAATACTGTCTCCAGCCCCGCGACTTTTCGCGCGCCGTTACTTGGGCCAGGTAGGTAGATCCACTCCAACCAACCGTCCCTCGATCCCCGGAAGCCACAGCATGGTACGCACGTCATGCCGGGCACGCACTGTACAGTACTGGCATTGCTGGTGGCTGGGTACCTCCCAAGCTGGTAGATATCAGCGGGGCAGCTCTCGGGACCAGTCTTTCAGACCCCGGGCTGTCACGGGCTGGGAAGTGCCCAGTGGTCCAAGCTTCTCACGAACCCCACCACGTATCACTGCCTTACCCTCCGAACATCTCCAGAGGCCACCTTGCCGACTGTCGACTCAGCGTTATACGTATGCGACAGCCAGATTGCGGTAGCACATCTGTCAACTGCAGCATTCCCTTCCTTCGTCATATGCTGCTCAACTAAAGTCCACTACAATAACGTTGGTTCCGAGATGAACCCAACTGCTGTTGCACCATTCCGAAGTGGGCACACTGCATCTTGAACAACAGATCACCACTCCTCCATTTGATACTCCGATCGATCCTCGCCGCCGCTCCTTCCACAGAGTAACAGAGGGCCGCATACTTCCCACGGCACCAACCTGCAATTGCTGGACTACAACGCTGGGTCATGACAACGGTTTACTGCCTGTCTCCAATACGTTGACCAAAAAGTATACCGTCGGCTGCCATGGACCAAATGATGGGCGATGGTGGGAGACTTCCTTTGGAGACCTGGTTCTGGGAAATGCCCATCTGTACCAGGTGGTGGACGACGGCCACAGTTCTCACGAGCGCCCTGGTGCAATGTCAGATCGTGACACCTTATCAGTTGTTCTACAGCTTCCGTGCTGTCTTCGTCAAATCACAGGTATGTCTTCCCCATGCATCATCCTGTACTATCATGAGAAGCGTGGAGGCTGACAAGGTTTCGTGGCAGTATTGGCGGTTGCTCACAACATTTCTGTATTTCGGGCCATTCTCTCTCGACCTCATATTCCACGTCTACTTCCTTCAGCGCTACGCGCGACTGATTGAGGAGTCTTCCGGGCGCTCGCCTGCCCATTTCTCCTGGCTGCTTGTGTATGCCATGTCGAGCCTCTTACTACTGTCGCCTCTGGTTTCCATGCCCTTTCTGGGTCATCCACTGTCGTCCACGCTCGTCTACATTTGGTCCCGTCGAAACCCCGATACGAGGATGAGCTTCCTTGGCCTCCTTGTCTTTACAGCACCCTATCTTCCTTGGTTCCTGATGGGTTTCAGTCTGGTTCTGCATGGTACCATTCCCAAGGATGAAATCATGGGCGTCGTTATTGGGCATATCTGGTACTTCTTCACGGATGTATACCCGCCCTTGCACAATGGGTCGCGGCCCTTGGACCCTCCCACATGGTGGCGCCGACTTTTCGAGAGGCCGGGTGGTAATGAGGGAGATACTGCCAATGGCATCAACAACGAGGTCCTTGCTATCGGCGCCCCAGATGTAGGTGCAGAAGTTCGATGAAATGCAGCCATGCCGCGTCATGCACGGCCGACAACGAGCTGCAGAAGGGGTGGTTTGGTATGAGGAGCAGTCTGGCTGTTATAGATCACACCGGATCAGAGAATTTCCGCCTTGCTTGTGGCTCTCTCGTGTCATGCACTTCAACTCAGCAATCCACCCAGCTTCGTAAGGGCACCGTGATGTGCCTGACTCGCCCTCGACATGCCGATTGCTGCCATCCGAGTCCCATCTTCTCTGACGAGACAAAATAACAAGGATTGTGTATACCTCGGAGAGCTTAGTGATTCAGAGGGCTCAAGGAGGACGACTTCTGGTAATTGAACCCCCCCCTATGACAGGCGGCATTGGTTAGGCTCTCGACCGATGGGAACAACATGCGTGAGTTCCTACCCTCCTCCGTTAGGATGGGGCGGTGGGAAAACACCACTGGTTATACAGCATGTTGCGCGGTTATGCGCTTTCTGGATTGTCGCACGTGCAATTACGGCATTTTACCCCACCCACTATTTCTTGCGTCATTTCGCGCTGCTAGTCATTCACTATGAGTGCTACGCCATATGGCCCCGACATGATTGGTGTGGACCTCTTTGGGCCGTTCACCTAGCAAGGTTACTGAATATCAAGCCGCAGTACTCTCTCGCCGTCATCCTTCTAAGCAATCCTCGTTCAATCCACTGGCAGAAACTGTCGCTTCGGGGCAGAAAGAAAAAAAAAAACTCTCACAGCAAACATGAAGGCGTACTGGTTTGACAACCTCCCGGTAAGACCCAGTGACAGTGTTCTGATGGAGGGTTGCTGACGAAGGTAATTTTGGTGTTAGGGCGACCAGCGCCTGCCGCACGATTCTGGGAAAGTCGTGGATGTCGAAGGTCTGAAAAATCTTGGCGTTCATTATTTCAGCATCGGCGACATCGAGGGCGTCAACAAGCTTGCCTCGGAACGAGGGTATAAAAACCGAGATGAGATTGTGGTGTCTCCCGAGAAGATGGGAGACGTCTATGAGGAGAAGGTCAAGATGTTCTTCCACGAACATCTCCATGAAGATGAAGAGATACGCTATGTTCGCGACGGCCAAGGATATTTCGATGTGCGCAGCGTCGACGACGAATGGGTCAGGATTCGAGTTGAGAAGGTAAGATCTTACAGCCTTGCTTTGGCGTACTTGCTGTGTTTATCTGACGTACTCTCAGGACGACCTGATCATTTTACCACCAGGCATTTATCATCGGTTCACGACTGACGAGTCCAACGTGAGTTCTGCCCAGCCCGGAAAGGCGAAGACCGCAGTACGACGAACAAATCTAAAACGTACTATAGTACATAAAGGCCATGAGGCTTTTCAAAGACGAGCCGAAATGGACTCCTCTCAACAGATCAGAAGACCTCGAGTCCAACCTTCATCGACAAACCTATGCTGAGAAGTACCTGAGTTCCGGCACCGCCGCCTAGGCGGCCGGCATTCATCCTCGATTGTGGTGGAGGTGGAGACTTGGGCGATGACAAACCGGCAACGTACTGTATTTACTCAGAAAAGATACTGTAAGCTTGGGCCAGGCCACTCCTCGTCACTTGGTTCCGCAGGCACTTTAGCTGTCAGTTGGGTATCAAAGTCAGCCTGCGACCAGAGGACGGCCTGCCTACTATCGAGAATCTTGAAGCTTCTTGTGCCTGGAATTGCCTGGTGAACTATGGCGGTGCGGGTGGCGTCCCAGGGACACCAGCCACAATCTAACCCCGGACCCCGCCTGGACAGTACGGTCGATCTCTCTTTGAATGTTTAAGCGCTACCAGACAAGACCAAACTTACCCAACTTGCTCCTCTGCTGGCCTGCTCTTTTCCTGACCTGCTCGTGACAATCTGCCTGTTCCCTACCCTAGCAAGGTGCTTTATCGGTAATCTGACCTTTCCTTCAGCTCTTTGAACTTTCTAGCCTCGACAGGAGCTATTTTCTTATTCCACCAGTAGGTCATGACCTAACATTGGTACAGGGCGCGCACTGTATGCAAACAGCCACAGCGCCATAGTAGCAACACCAGTAGATTGGGTTCACTCGCAAGGAGCTATCGCCGGGGGGCATGGCCAGCTCCTAGACTATCTCGCCCGGTCAAGGGCGCTGGGAAAACATGGATAGCCAACCCGAGGACAGCAATGGCTACGCGGATACAGCCGACGGCGGCCATCGCACAAGGCTTCGACTACCAGCAAGCTGCGAGCCCCCGCGATCAGACCAACCCGGGAAGCAGTTGTCATGGGTGGTACGTCCCCATCCCTTTCAGTTGTTGTCCCACCCACAACAATGTAGCCGAGCACATCCATGCAAACAAATGCTAAAGTACACGGCTAGGTTTTCGGCGGTACAGGCCATATGGGCAGGTCACTGGTCAAGTGTGCTCTGTCTCGGGGCGACATGGTCACCTCTGTAGGAAGGGTGTTTGAAACGAATGCACGAGAAATGCACGAAGCAGGACAAGGGACAAATTACCTTGGTGCCCTCTGCGATGTGCGGGCGGCGGATTCGGTGGCTCGGGTCACCAAAGAAGCTCAAGACAGATTTGGGCGGATCGACGTGGTCGCCAACTGCTCAGGCTACGGAGTAATCGCGGCGTGCGAGGACCAGGATGAGCATGATATCCGAAGCCAGTTCGAGACGAACTTCATGGGGACCCTGAACATTATCCAGGCCAGCCTTCCGTATTTCCGCAAACAGAACGGCGGTCGCTTTTTGATATTCAGCTCGACGTCGGGAGCACTCGGAGTTCCTGGCCTCGGTCCGTATTGCGCCACAAAATATGCCGTCGAAGGCCTGATCGAAGCCATGCTCTACGAAACGGATGCTTACAACGTCAGAGCGACTCTTGTCGAGCCAGGTCTCGTGCGACGGGACGAACCTGACTCGGGGGTCAATCCTCTGCCGACCTGGGGACACTTTCTCATCAAGCCCGCGAGTGAGGCATATGCCAGCGCCACTTCACCGGCACTTCATGCCAAAAGAATGGTCCAGTGGTTGGGTGACAAGCAACCGACCAGCGCTGTGAAGTGCGCGGAACTTGTTTGGCAGCTAGGTCATTGCTCTTACCCCCCGTTGCGTTTACTGCTAGGCAGCTACGCCATTGAAAGTATCAGAGATAGGCTGCGGTCAGTGACGGAGGAACTCGAAGACTGGAAACACCTCAACTTCCCGGCAGTATCAGATCAAGTGGAGCACGACGAGTCGGGCCAGAACGAGAAGATGGGCATCGAGGATGATCACGGCGCCTCAGATGGCGGCGACCATGGCAGCTCAGTCAAGTAAGATCCAATAACTTGCGTTGTGCCCAGAATAGTATTCAAGAAAAACTTGCGCAAGGTTCAAAACAACGTACATTACACAAATATGCTTGTATGTACCGGCAATAGGGGAAGAACTTGGACTCGTTGCCTTGAAGACCGACCAACTACTGCGGCGGCGATCACGACTTCCACACAGTCCTAGTGCCGCCCCCCCTGCATTGAGCATTCCGCACCCCTGTATCGTCTCCACTCTTGACACGCATTCTCTCCCCTGCATTCATTGCTCTTCCGTACTTACGCGTCGTATCGCAATACTGCCAGCAACAACCACGAGCATCGACTACAATCGACAACAACCCGAGCCGATCGCTCGATTGCCTCATTACATACCTAGACGTATTCTTCTCGCACCTGGTGTTATAGGTCGACCGACACTCTGTTACCAGGCCCAACAGCAGCAATCTACCTCACCGGCAACCACTCGACTTCCGACCTTCGGTATCGATCGATAATCTCGAGGCGAGTTTGCGCGTCTCATTAGGCCAGACAAGATCAGCATGTCCGACAAGAAAAACGAGGGTTTCGACCTTGGTCCATTAGGATCTGGTGCCCACCCAGATGGCGAGAAGGGTGGCTTCTTGTCCCGGTCACCGAATCGTCGATCACCATCCTCCCAATCGCATGATGCTCTGGCGGTTCAAATGAGCAAGATTGACAACAGCCCGGGCGCTTCGATATTGGCATACTGCTTCTCCTCCATCAGCATGACGGTGGTCAACAAGTTTGTTGTATCTGGCCAATTCTGGAACCTAAATTTCTTCTACCTCGCTGTTCAGGTGTGCTCCCGCCGTCAAGTGCTGGCCTCATAGGCGGCCCAGAAACGTGATGATCAGAGCACTAACATTGTGTGTAGGCCATCGTCTGTATTGTAACGATTCAGATATGCAAGAATGTCGGCGTGATCCGCAATCTGGCGCCCTACAACCAGGACAAGGCAAAAAAATGTAGGGACTCGCTCAAGCTGGTCTACATTCAATCTAACTGTGTACCCAGGGTTTCCAATCTCACTGCTGCTTGTTGGCATGATATACACCAGCACGAAAGCCCTCCAGTTCCTCTCGGTCCCAGTATACACGATTTTCAAGAATCTCACAATCATTGTCATTGCATACGGAGAGGTCTTATGGTTCGGCGGCAATGTCACCCCCATTGCGCTGCTTTCTTTTGGCCTCATGGTTCTGAGTTCGATCGTCGCAGCCTGGGCAGACATCCAGCATGCGATTTACGGGGCTGTGGGTGACCAGGACGCGTCGGAGGCCATCTCGACACTAAATGCTGGTTACGCTTGGATGGGCTTCAACGTCTTCTGTACGGCCGCTTACGTCCTCGGCATGCGGAAGGTCATCAAGAAGATGAACTTCAAGGACTGGGACAGTGAGTGGAGAATTGGCACCCCGTCAGTTGCTCGTTGGACTAATGACACGCAGCAATGTTCTACAACAACCTCCTCACAATTCCGGTCTTGATTGTCTGCTCACTCCTCGTCGAGGACTGGTCGTCCGAAAACTTGGCAAAGAACTTCCCGCTTGAGAGCCGCAACAGCCTGTTCTTAGGCATGATCTACTCCGGCCTGTGTGCTATCTTCATCTCGTACTGCTCGGCCTGGTGCATCCGCGTCACTTCCTCGACAACCTACTCGATGGTCGGAGCTCTGAACAAGCTACCTATCGCTGTCAGCGGGCTTGTCTTCTTCGACGCACCTGTGACATTCGGCAGTGTGTCCGCCATCTTCATTGGATTCGTTAGCGGGATTGTCTATGCCTGGGCCCGCATCCGACAGACCGAACTGGCCAAGATGACGCTCCCTTCGACGCAGCCCATGAGCGCCAGCGCTCAGAGTCACCGGGATGCTGCCAATTCCTGAGGCACGTCTGCATGGTTTCAAATACCATCCGAGCAGCAGATAATCGAGAGCGCAACCAATCCGCCGCACCAGGCGCAAGACGTGCTTGCCGTTGCCCCTCTTGAAGACTGGGCACCAGGAACAGGGAGGCTCTCGACACTGTGAAGCGCACATCGCGGGACTCAGACAACCAGCTATGTTGACACGCCACTATATCAAACCCATGCTTACCTGGCACATTACGATGGGGAATGCACTTCTGGGCGCACTTCTGGGCGCCCTCCGAGGGGCCACCAGGATCTCCAGACGATTTGTGGTGATTAGTTTGGTGTATGGGTTGTTGTCTCACTGTCATAAGAAGCCTGTCCTCTTGTTCGTCGGGTCAACATAGAGTACGGTACATAGACCTCGATTCACAATCACTCTCGTGGACATGAATTCGTCGGCCACACAGCTCACATGAGCCTGCCTGCCTGTCTGTGAGTAAGAATCCCATGTCTTTATACACACAGCGGGATGGTGATGGAGCAGGGTAAGTATCTAGTGGACGCTACGAGTCCTGGCCGTTTTCACGGCGTGGACAATGATGGTTGCGGCGAGGACCCTGGGAATGACATGGCGGGTGAGTTGAGAACCCAGTGATAAGCGAACATGGAGGCGTACGGCAGGGAGCTCCTGCCTGCCCATGGTGAGTTAGGGAGGTGGGTAGGCACCTGCCTGTTTCCGGATTGCAGTGCAAGTGAGGCAGTCACATACATTTCTGGTCCTGCTGGTTGGGCAATGAGCTCCTGCTGCACCAGGAGCTCCTACCCTCATACATAATGTTTCCTACCTTCCGCATTTGGCTGACCTCAGGTTCGAAACAAATCATTTTTCATCAGACAGTCAGGAGCGCAGAATCATGGCGTGTGCATGATCGACTCTTACTTTGGACAAAACCCAGGCTTCCAACATCAAATCTCTGCACACATCACTCCGGAGCGCGGTCCTCGACACTGCGTCTGTGGAACCATTCAGTCATTTGGCCTACACTTGTTGGTCGAGCCAAAGGAGCCCGGCGCTCGTTCCTGTATTTGTTCCACCTACTGTCATCTCTTCTTCATCCATCACGGCGGCTGTCTGTCTGGAAGCCAGCCACCGGGAAGGAGCACGCCACTCACTTGTTCGGACATTTGCAGCTGTTTCCCGTTACCACACTGCCCGCCGTTTTGGTCATTGGTGTCATCTGAACCTCTTTTGCATCATGGAGCACTCGGAGGCGGCTGCTTACCACTCCTCTTCTCCCCGTTCTTCGAGCGGTAGGGCCGACTCTTTGAAAGGGACACCTGATACACGCCTCACAGCCTTTTCCCCCGAGGAGCCCTCTGCGAAGTCATCTCGGCTCCTTAAACCATTGACAGTTGGAACCGGTGGTGGTCCGTCAATGCGATACTCCGGCACTGGAACTGAATACACTGCTGCTGGCGACAGGGACCCATTCGTGAGTCCCAAGACTGTGGGCGAATCACAGTTATCGCCCACGGCTTCATCATTTCAACCCTTTTCCCCCCCATTCGCGATGCCCGGCCCCCAGGATCAGCATGCAACAATCAGGGTTCCTTCTTTTCCAACAGCCAGCCTAGCATCTACCTCTGGTCAATCGATCCAGCTCTTCCACCCAGGCGGGGATCTCACGGTAGCCAGCGCAACATCATTCTTGGAGGCAAGCTTGAAATGCCCCTGATCACAAGAATGTGGAGCTAATCATTGCATCAGAAACTTGAGAGACTGGGACTCTTGGCCCAGGGAGTGAGGCAGATGGCTTGTAAGAATGGGACTGTGTACGTCCGCTTCAGGGATTTTGGCAGCGCTGCAGCAGTTCTCGACAACGTCTACCGTCACGGTAATCAGCTCATGGCGGCCTACGTCGCGGATCTTGAGTGGCCCGATCTCAACATTCATATGAAGTCCCTCGAGAACAGCCGTGGCCTGGACACACCGCCACGCCCTTCGACCCACGCAAGCAATGGTCGAGTCTTCATCCTGGCATGTGCCATCGCCGCACCATCACTGGATGTCGAACAAGCTGAGTCCTCTGTACGGGGGCTTCTGGAAACAGAAGGGGAGCTAGCAAGTTTCCGTCGCCTCCCCAGTCTCTACGGCTCGGCTGTGTACTACGCTATCGCCGAGTACCACGTCGCGGACAACGCAGGAAATGCCGTGGCTCGCCATAATGGCAGCAGCCTCGAAGTATGCCCCTTCTCTAGTCGTGAGCAAGGAATGTCTTGCTAATGCAGTGCAGGGTATTGTCGTCCACTTGGCGCTGGCCCAGGACGACTGTACAGAAGTTTCTCCTCCGCATGTTGATGCTCAGGGTTCGCAGCCAGAGCGCAGCATGTTGTCCAACTCTGTGAAAAATCTTGCCATCTCAGCACCAGCACGCATGTACAACGGTGCAGGACCGAAGGAAGACATGGCACTCCAAGGACCTGGGCAGCACCAACATCAGCCTTCCCCAATGACAGTCCACATGCAGCATCCCTTCACAATGTGGCCTGTGATATGTCAGCCGCAAATGCAACCGAGCATGGCTTACGTGCTTGACAGCAACCAACAGTTTCACCAAGGTACGTCCCCTTCACCTATGGGACACTATCAGATCACACCGCCGAGGCTATCGCGACACGGCCAGATGGCACACGTGCCTGAGAATTTCAGCCAGCCGAGGACCATGCCTGGTATAGGTCATCCGGATTCCCGACGGCAGCATGCTGCCCGGGTGAGTCGGTCTTCGTTCTACAATGTGGCCAGTCATCACAATCATGTCGACGTTGCCCGTATTCGCGAAGGTATTGATGTACGAACCACGGTAAGTCACCATCTCAGCCTGATGGCTCCCGCATGCATCATTGTCCAATGACTGACTGTATAGATCATGCTCCGTAACATCCCCAATAAAGTTGACCAGGCCATGCTCAAGCGAATTGTTGATGAGTCCAGCTGGGGTCAGTATGATTTCATGTACCTGCGCATCGATTTCGCCAATGATTGCAAGTGAGTCACGCCTGGTATTCCGTTTCCCTGCGCAAGTATTGACACCGGTTTTCTAGTGTCGGATACGCTTTCATCAATTTCGTCGATGTAAGTCCGGCCCTCATCCCAGATAGCTGAATGCCAGGGCGTCACTGACATGCCGAAGCCACTCGACATCATTGATGTATGTTGCACGCGAACCCTTCTCGCGAACAATGTGTGCTAACACGTTCCGCCAGTTCGTCAATGCACGAGGCAACCAGCGATGGTAAGAACAACCGCTGGGAAATGCTCTCGCCTTCGCTAACACGCGCCCAGGAACTGTTTCAAGAGCGACAAAGTGGCCGAGATTTCATATGCCAGTGAGTCATTTCCCGCGCCACGAAGGAGCGAGATGCTGACATTGCTGCAGCTATCCAAGGCAAAGATTGCCTGGTACAGAAATTCCGCAATAGCTCTGTCATGCTTGAAGCCGCCCACTACCGGCCCAAGGTGAGCTCCATGCTGATGCCTTGCCAATTCAGTGCTGAAACGAGCGACTAGCTGTACTACACGTCCAACGGACCACTGCCAGAATTAGCTGGACAGGAAGAGGACTTTCCTCCCCCCGACAACCAGTCCAAAATGAAGCGCAGCTGTGAGAACGCTGAGCACGTCGGTACGTAACATGCTGGCTGTGCCCCAGCACTGTCCGACACATGGTCTGACGTGAGCCTCCAGGGCTCTTCACGCCTAATGCAGGGCAGCATTTTCGCGATGAGCAGCGCCGAAGGAGGTCGCAGTATGATCGCGGCACTCGACTTGCAGCACTCGAGGAGCAGGACTTCGAGACAGCTATACAACCATATCTTCACTTCCAGCAGTGAGCATAAACATTGGTATGGAGAGACACTGGTCAGTTGAGGCGCTGTAGCGCCCACGCTCTGATTTTGTGGGGTTGATCATACAGGATCTGGACCAGCCAGTTGGCGAAGGTACTTGGGGGTGTTACATGTGAAGGGAAATGTTGCCTTGAGTGGCAAATACCAGCCGCAGGGTGTTGTTCATTATTCATTAATTATCTCGCTCAAGCGTGAACTATGTAGTACTATGCGGACAGTATGTATGGCACCGCTTCGAAGCAGTAAGTGGTTCAACCACGTCGTTGACAGGAAACGGCTGTCGCTCTCAACCCTTCGCTCGAGCTTCCCGCAACAGCTCAACATTCGCGAGTGAGGGGTTCCACAACGCCGGTCGTTACTCATGATCCACATCCTCCGGCAGGGCTGGCAGAGGCTTAGGTGTGCGACGAGTAGACATACCGAAAGTTGTACAGGAACCAGTCTGATCAAACGCGCCAGTATAGCCTTGCGGTGTCACTGTTTCATCCGTCGAGTTTGGCGATGCTGGAGGCGACAAGTTCCGTCCAAATTCGTCAGGGCCGGCGGACGCCCATGTTCTCAGGTCTGCATCCTCCGGTACGAAGACTGTTCCTGTTGAATTTGGAGATCTCTGGATTGTGACGGGCGTTGAAGATTCTTGGCGGCGCACCAAGCCACACATGTCCTCGGAGAGTCGCCCCTGACCGTCTCGAAAGGAAGTTGAGTAAGCCGACGTCCAGTCGGTGCGGTGTTGTGCGCCCCCATCCTGCTCCACAGGCTGACTAGGAGCGCTGCGACCAGCAACACCCCCTGAAGAGGCGCCTTGGCTAGATACCAATTTTGGCGACGGGGTGTCAGGTTCCTCGTGGAGTTCGTGACGCAAATCGCTTGAGTGAGCGCGCAAGACCTCTTTGGTCGCCGCCGGTATGTGTACGACTGCAGGGATCGGCGCATTGGCTGACCGCGAGAATATGACGAGGGCGAGGCAGGATAAAAGCAGCATAGCCTGCACAATTGCCATGCGTTTCTGAAAAACCACCTCATCCGCCAGTAAGTTGAGTCTTGAGCTTAAAGCTAGGAGCTCTCTCTGGGACTGGTCCTTCTGGTTTTCTAATGCAATGACTGTTGATTGCCAGATCTGGTCGTATTGCTGGCGTACGTTCCGAAGCTCCGATAACACAGTATCGTTGAGATTGTCTAAGAAGAGTTCAACTTTCGCCAGCTGCGTCCGTTCGGCGAGATGCTGCGATTGCTGCAGAATCCGAGACTGGTCCTCCAGGTAATTCAGAGACAGTGTGACATTGGTCTCGAGAAGCTGCAACCGCTTGCTTACGGTTTTGTGAAAGCTTTCTTGTACAGTTGGCGAGGCAGGGCTGGGAGACGTTGAGGTGCCGTTGCGATTCCTATGAGCAGATGATGCCGAGGCAGCGCGAGTTGCCCCCGCCGAGCTCGACGGTGATTTGGTGCTCTCCGCCGAGGACTTGGGCCCCGGAGACCTGGTCAGACTCGACGATGTGGACACAGCAGTGGTGTTGACACCCACATCGCTCGGAGCCTGATTTTTGAGCGTGCCGACTTCCGAGTCAGTTTCGGATGGTACTGTACGAACAGCAGCCTGGACGTGGCCCAATGGGCTGGTGATTGTCGGCGTTGTCGCCGATGGATGGCTGTCCTCGGTAGTGGACATGCTCTTAGCCTCGTCCTGTGTCCCTGGCGAGCTCC
Organism: Furcasterigmium sp. R96-07A1; assembly: GCA_037042015.1. Taxonomy (NCBI): domain Eukaryota; kingdom Fungi; phylum Ascomycota; class Sordariomycetes; order Glomerellales; family Plectosphaerellaceae; genus Furcasterigmium; species Furcasterigmium sp. R96-07A1. The sequence continues at coordinate 89,287 of JAXQJP010000048.1, forward strand.
TGTCGCTACATACGAGCTTTTCGTCGGCGACATACCGGCGCAGGATGGCCAAGGCCAGGAACTCTGGATTACCCGAAGTGGTGTCCGAACGATCGTCGCCACGTTCGTTCTGGACGTCCTGACTATCCTCAAGTTGCTCACTGCTTGTGGTGACGGCAGTCGCAGTCCCGGGCACTTCTTCGCCAGAATCGATAGCCTCGTGGTCATCATCCTCCGCTGTGGATTCTGTCTCTTTCCAGGAGTCCAGCATTCGAGTCCCATGTATTCGCAGAAGAGAGACCGGGCAGTAGTATTCGTTCCCATAATGACTCAGGAATTCGATGCGGACATATTTAGCCCAGATCTGCGGATTTGGTACCAGAAAGGGCTGAATATCACGGGAGTTCTTGGCTTCGAATGTCCCTAACATCTTCCATTTGTCCAGCTTCACGGGATAGCGATCGCTGACGCTGACCCGAAATTGTCTGACCATGCTGGAAAAGAACTCGAAGTTGGCAAGAACCACAGTATCAATCAAAATATCGTCCGTCAGCTCGACTATGGCGAATTTGTTCTTCGCCGCGCATTCCAGGAGCATGTAGGAGTCTTTGTTCTCGACAAGGATTGCCTTGGGGTTCTTGGCACCCGGGTTCGTCTTCAATACAGTCGCCCCTGCATCGAATGAGGAGTATGAGAAGCGCTCTTTGCACGTCTTGCCAGCGTCTTTGCTGCGGTACTGGTGCGCCTTGTCCTCGTCGTACAGTACAGGGTCTTCTTGTTGGTCCTGATCAACCTCAGCGAGGTGTGACGAAGACGCGGCCTTGCCTGCGATGCTGCTGGCTTCCCCTGGCACAGGCTCGGCTTTGGAAGGCTGTCCGTCCTCGTCGCCAGCGACGGCATGGATAGCTTCTGCAACATCATCCGTGCCTCCGGCCGGTCCATCGCGGATGGCATCGCGGGCGCGCTGGTCTTTCCAGTCCTCGAAGGATATGAACGTCCTAGGCAGATCCTCCTCCTCTGTCGGTAGTCGAGAGGCTTCAGTATCTTTCAAAGTGTTCGAACTGGGTGGATGTGACCGTGTTTCGTCTGCGAAGGAGCCTTGTTGCTTGTGTTGCTCTGTCGGCAGAGCCTGAGAAGGCTCAGTGGTGTGGCTCAATCTGGAGTCGGCGACACCGGGCCAAGTACTTCTATGGCATTGGAGCGGAAGGGAGGGTTGTATATAATTGATACTTCGGGAGGGGCATGTCTCAACGGCGTTTGTCGATGTCACGTTGATGTTCGTAGGTTGCGCAACCGACAGTCCAACGAGTAGACAGGACAACAGCAGTATCATCTCGCTGACATGAGAGGTGACACGATCATGCGGGAACATATTCGCCCGCGTATTCGGCCGGCATCCCGATGATGGAAACCAGTACCGAGTGAGGTTCGCCGGAGGTGCAGTTCGGCCCTTGAATGATTATTGGCGTGGTACCGGGACTGTGGAGCCAGGATGTAGCTTAGATATATAGCTTAGCTATAGAGTCTACTTAGGCCTAGTATAGAGAGTGCCCTAGGTCTCTACCTTAGAAGTCGTGCTTTTCCGGCAACTGAAAAAAGCCCAGTTGTAATGAACGGACTG
>JAXQJP010000049.1:0-80352 GCA_037042015.1 Furcasterigmium sp. R96-07A1
AGAGAGTATATATATAGTATACTTATTATACTAGGGTATATAGGTAAGAGGCTTAGATATCTAGTTATATAGATAGTTTAGTTCTAGGGTGTTATCTCTAGGTAACCTATAGTATTATTATAGTAACTTCTAGATATACTAATAATATTAAGGGTATTTTTATACTACCTATATAAGTGCTAGTATTTATTTATTAAGTTATTTACTATAAAAGGGAGTTATAGAAATACCTACTATATATAAGGTAGGATTCTATATATAGTATCTTATATAGCTATAGTTTTATTACTAGTGTTAATAAGGGCGCTATCTTTCTTTTCCTATGCTAATTACTATAGGAATAACTTTAATATATTATACCCCTATTATATATATAATAGAGGCGGCGTCTGTGATTCTAATAATACCTCTATTAGCCTAGGTGATAGTAAAATAGGCTAGTTTTTGTGGGTATTATTATCGCTAGGGCTAGCATTAATATTATTAGTTAGATTAATAATAGGTATATTAATAAGTATAGGCAAAGGTAGGCCAAAGGTATTATCTAACTAGGCCTTATATATATCCTAGGTGCTACCTAATAGGGCGAAGGTACTTAAACTAGATATAGTAATAAAGAGATAACTCTAGAGAATAACCTCTAAGCGAAAATATAGTATAGTGATATTTCCCTATATCCCTAGCGCTATTTCCGGGCTTAGATTAATATATCTATGATACCTAGGGTCTGAGAATAATATATCTACTACCCTGGTTAATAGTTATACTGGCGCCTTGGCATGGCTTGTACTAGTGCTGGTAGTGCTAGCTATTTAGTAGTCTCGCCGATCGGGGCCTTACTGACTCCTAGCTCGCTACGCCCCTGCCCTTGTCCTTCCCTGACCGAGGACCTACGGACACTGTTACCCAATCTTGGCCGGATCTGTCCGTGGGTTGGCCTTGACCTAAACCTTGCATACGCAACCCCTCCAGGACTAGATTCCGGCGCCCGCGACTCTGCCCACAACAACCCCTCCTGGGCCGTGGCCGCACACACAACCCGCATTCACCACCGGGCTGATAGCATCCACCTCGACATCGCTATCCGCTCCCTGCTTCGATTGCACATCGTCCGGTCGATAGAGCAACCCGTACGAAAATAGACAGCAGTTCAAGTGACGTCGTCTCGTCACCTGGTAGGGAAGGGGCGGTGGTGTTTGAGCATCGCTATCGATCCGACAACCCGTTTCGGCTCCTGCGACAGCAACCCCCTCGAATGACGAGGAAGAAGCTCCAGCGATTATTCGTCAGGCGAGCTATCATCGAAACCGCGGCCTCCGTCTATCATTTACCCAAGGCGCCGCCGTGTCGTCACCGACTGCTTCGTACGTGAGGCGTTCGAACTATTCAGTATCCCACATATTTTGAGTGTCCTGCGCGAGGCTACGCGCAAACCTCTCGCCCGCCATGGCCGACGAAGAAGCGATCGCCAACATTCACAAGAAGATCGAACGCGAGAAGGCCCTACTCAATGCTGCCAATGCCATGCTCGCGCAGACCGACAACGACTCGGTGCGATCTCGGCTCAACTCTCAAATACGTGACGGTCGCCGGAACGTCCAATTCTTCGAGGAGAAGATGCGCGAGCTGCAGCTGCGACGCGTCAACTCCGGGATCGACAATATGTCGCTGCGCTCTGGAGAAGACCCCGACGACGACAGCGCCGGCCCTCCCCCACCCCCACCAAAGGATGGCGGCAGCTGGGGGGAGCACACCCGTACCGGGAGCGCCGCCTCGTATGGCTCGACGCAGTACAGCAAGATTGGACAACATAACGACCTCATGCCGCCCAAGCATCCTTACGCGCCACCCGGCCCTGGTTCTGGCGTACCCAAGCCTCGGCCCAACTTCACGAAGCTTGGTACGTCATCCCTTTGGACCGCGCCAGAGCTCATGCTGATACTTCACAGATCTCATCAAATGGGATACTCCCTATCTCGGTCCTCGTATTCAGCTCATGCTGTCCCAGATCCAGTTCAAGCTGAAGGTAGAGGAGCAGTACCTCAAGGGCGTCGAGAAGATGGTCCAGCTCTATAGCATGGAAGGGGACAGGAAGAGCAAGGCTGATGCTGCTGCTCGTAGAGTGGAGAGCAAGCAGAAGATGAGTCTTTTGAAACAGGCCTTGAAGAGATACGAGGAGCTCCACGTCGCAGACGTGCTCGAATCTGACGGCCAAGATGGTAAGAGAAACAAAAGCCCTTTCAGGTTCGCCCGCAAGACTAATTTGAGGCTCAGACGACTCGATCAACATGCCGAACTTGAGAAAGCCATTGAGCGGCCAACTCTCGATCCGCGTCCATAACATTAAAGACGTCGACCACATAACGACCGGTCGCTTTAGCCGTGGACCGGAGACATTCGTCGCCATCAAGGTCGAAGATAACGTCGTTGCTCGTACACGCCTCTCCCGGACTGATCGTTGGGAGGTCGAGCACTTCAATCTGGACGTCGACAAGGCCAACGAAATCGAGCTGACCGTCTACGACAAGCCTGGTGAACATGCCGTCCCTATCGGCATGCTGTGGGTGCGCATCTCTGACATTGCGGAGGAGATGCGCAGGAAGAGGATTGAGGCCGAGATCAACAGTTCTGGTTGGGTATCTGCTGACAGAATGGGCAACCCCCCGGCCCAGTTTCCCATGAGCCCTCAGCACTCGTCTCACGGCTCGCAGCCGATGTCCCCCGGCGGCTTCGGAGGCCAGCCAGGCGGTGCCTCTCATCCGCTGCCGCCGCAGCCTCAACAGCAGATGGTCTCCCAGCCCATTGACGGAGTGTTCAATCTGGAACCCGCCGGTCAGATCCGCCTGACTCTCGGCTTCGTCAAGCAGAACAAGGAGCGCCGCCCCGTCGACGTGGGAGGCCTCGGCCGAAAGGGCGCCATCCGCCAGCGCAAGGAAGAGGTCCATGAGATGTATGGCCACAAATTCGTGCAGCACCAGTTCTACAACATCATGCGCTGCGCGCTCTGTGGAGATTTTCTCAAGTACTCCGCCGGCATGCAGTGCGAGGACTGCAAGTATACGTGCCATACGAAGTGCTATACTAGCGTGGTCACCAAGTGCATCAGCAAGAGTAACGCGGAGACGGATCCGGACGAAGAGAAGATCAACCACCGCATCCCACACAGGTTCCAGCCGTATTCCAACATGACCGCCAACTGGTGTTGTCACTGCGGTTACATCTTGCCGTTCGGCAAGAAGAACTGCAGGAAGTGCGCCGAGTGTGGCCTCACCGCCCACGCCCAATGCGTCCATCTGGTGCCAGACTTCTGCGGCATGTCCATGGCCGTGGCTAACCAGATTTTGGAAGGCATCAGGACGACCAAGCAGATGAATAAGCAGAAGGCCACATCTATGAGTGAGCGTACCCTGCGCAACCAAGGGAGGACAAGTCCCACAAGTAGCATGAGCTCAACTACTCTCGTCGGCGGTGGCCATGCTCCCTCGTACTCGACAGGATCAGCAGAAGCCACGGAGGCTGCCAAGGTCATGTACCAGCAACAGACAACACAGCGACCGACCCACCCGAACCGCACGTCTTCCAGCACGGCGGCGGCAGCTGCCGCCTCGGCGGCGATGAGCGGCTACGCTGGTTCTTCAGGCCGACCCCAGGGGCCTCAAGACTACGGCAGGTACAGTGGTGGCTATGGAGGTACTGGCGAACAAGTTCAGGAGGATCAACACGGAGCCTACGGCGCTCAGCAGCGCAAGTACAACCCCGCCGATTACGCTAGTGTTGATGCGTATTCGGCACAGCACCAGATGGCCCAACACAGACCCGTCCAGCAGCAGATGGCACAGCAACATGCATCGCCTCCTCCTCAGCAGCAACATCAGCCGCAACAGTCTCAAGTGCCCCAGTACCAGCAACAGCCTGCACAGCCCCCCAAGCTGTCCGCGCCTGACACCGCCGTTGCCGCTTCGCCTTCATTGTCGGTCACCACGACCCCTGGCACTCAGCGCAAGCCACTGCCCTCAGCCACCGATCCGGGAACAGGCCAGCGCATTGGCTTAGATCATTTCAATTTCCTGGCCGTGTTAGGCAAGGGAAATTTCGGCAAGGTCATGCTTGCGGAGACCAAGAAGATGAAGAAGCTATACGCTATCAAAGTTCTGAAGAAGGAGTTCATCATCGAGAACGACGAGGTGGAAAGCATTCGCTCCGAGAAGCGGGTGTTTTTGATCGCCAACCGCGAGCGTCATCCCTTCCTGACCAACCTGCATGCTTGTTTCCAGACGGAGACCAGAGTCTACTTCGTGGAGGAGTACATCAGCGGCGGCGATCTCATGCTTCACATTCAGCGCGGACAGTTTGGGACCAAGCGGGCACAGTAAGTCATTCTCGGCTACCGGTCAATCAATTGTTACGGGCTGACATGTCTAGGTTCTATGCCTCCGAGGTGTGCTTAGCCCTCAAGTATTTCCACGAGAACGGCGTCATCTATCGTGACCTGAAGCTTGACAATATTCTCCTCACCTTGGATGGTCACATCAAGATTGCCGACTACGGTCTTTGCAAGGAAGACATGTGGTACGGCTCCACGACTAGTACCTTCTGCGGTACCCCCGAGTTTATGGCACCAGAGGTAAAGTTGGCCTCCTTCTGCCACGAGCATTCATGCTGACTGTTGTAGATTCTGTTGGATAAGAAGTATGGCCGTGCGGTCGATTGGTGGGCTTTTGGTGTCTTGATTTACCAGATGCTTCTGCAACAATCACCCTTCCGCGGTGAAGATGAGGATGAGATTTACGATGCCATCCTGGCCGATGAACCGCTTTACCCGATTCACATGCCTCGGGACAGCGTGTCCATTTTGCAAAAGTTGCTCACAAGAGACCCTGACCAGCGCCTGGGCAGTGGCCCCACCGACGCCCAGGAGGTCATGAGCCAACCCTTCTTCAGGAACATTGTCTGGGACGACATTTACAACAAGCGAGTTGCGCCGCCCTTCTTGCCACAAATCAAGTCCGCGACAGATACAAGCAACTTCGACTCGGAATTCACGAGCGTAACGCCCGTTCTGACACCGGTTCAGTCTGGTGAGTCCCTAATTTGTGGTTAGCCAGGGACCCTTACTAATGATGCAACGCAGTTCTCTCACAGGCCATGCAGGAGGAATTCCGCGGCTTTTCGTACACGGCGGATTTCGACTAAGAGGCAGATGAAGCACCGCATGCTCCGAAGGAAATGAGCGGATCGGTTTGGGCCCGGGAGTGCCAGTTGTTGCTGGAAAGGCCGGAGTCTTGGCCGCTTGGACAGATCACTTACTACACGCCAGCCGAATAGCGAAGACTCGGCTTGTACAGTCGAGAAAGCGATAAGGCCTGATCTTTTTGCCGGCACACGCCGAAACCGATAGGGGACCGCGAGGGCCGTGAGCAAATGGGCTTGCAGTACATACTGGGCTACGGTTAATAGAAGAGACAGTGACAGGGACGTTATGGGATATCGATAGCGGCCAGTATGAACGGCTCAAGCATTGTTGATTGTTCTAATTATCCCTCCAAATGCGATGATGCGCTGCACGTCGTGCTATGTTTTACATATTTACAGGATGATGGATACATCGAAATTGGCTTCACGTCCTCTTCAACATGATAAATGCCAAGGTGGAAGCTGTTGCCGCTCCGGCTGCTGCTGCCTGTAAAACGATCAGGGACGCATCTCGCATGGACATGTCGATCCGACGGTCACTGTAAAGATCTGCTGCCTTTGCCCGCCATTGCTGGGGACTAGAAAGGAGCTCGGCCCAAGTCGCGGCGGGGGTTGACGGATCTCCCTGCACAATCGGGACATCGGCCCCGACAACTGTGTTGCGGTTGTCATTGGCTTCTGTCGGGGACACGAAGATGTTCTCTCCGGGAGATGCATCGACGACAACATCGACGCCTGGGACGAGAGGTTCCGCCTTCGGTGAAGCTGGCGCTGAAAGAACTTCCCGTACGGCAGTCAGCTCTTCTCTCACGCTCTCGAGAACGTCCTTCTCCTCCTCAACAACGGCGCGGACGAGCCGCCTCCGGCGCCAGGGCTCAGCTACAAACTGCAGCAGAACAAACATGAAGACGTTGACACCCATGAGGCCCCATGTCCCCCATGTACTGGCACGACGGATGCGGTCGCTCCAAATTTGCTCCTCGTGGTAGCGTCGCAACATGCCGGCCATGAGCTCCTGCGAAAGGCGCTGCTCGTCGGCCTCGGCTTCATTCAGGCGCTCGGCGGCCGCCACCACCTCTTGTTCGAGAGTGTGATCGCGGCGGTAAAGTTCGGTAAAGCGCTCGACGTCTGGCGGCGACCAGGTCTCCTTGCGGGCGAGAAGAGTGTTGACGTCGCGTTGTGTCGTTGAGCGCTGGGAAGTGGTCGTCTTGTATGTCGTGCGTGCTTGACGGAGAGTCTCGTGGGCGGCCTGCAGGCGGGACTCGAGCCGGTCGTTCTGTATCTTGATCCGTTCAATGTCGCTGTAGCCTGTCAGGTCGTTGAGAGTTTTTGAGGCTGTGAGCATACGGGCCTGCATGGTATCAAGTAGGCGAGGAAGATTGGTGGTCAAGGCATTGGTAAGAGACGCTGTCGTAGAGGACGATGAGGGAGACTCGGAAGAACTGGCGTTGGCGCCGCCTCGGCCGGCGTCATCTTGGGTCGCCGATGTGGAGGAGCCGTGCTCTCTGGGTTGTGATGGTGCTGCAGGTGGCGGTACTGGGGTTGTCGCCTTATTTCGTGAGGGAAGATGGGACTCGAGCTCGGCTATATCTGTGTTGTCTTCTGATTTCTTCTCGTGGGACTTGGGAGGTTGCAGCCGCGGTATAGGGGAGGTAGAGAAGGCTCGGCGAACGACCTGGCTTGACGAGAAAGCCCACTGGCGATGGCGAGCAGCCTGCTCCGAGGTAGCTATCCTCGGAATTATTGACATGGCTGGCGTCGTGGCGATGGCCGCCGCCGCCCTCGTCAATGGCTGCATGACGAGGTGACTGAAACTCAGTCCGCCTTGACTCAATGTCCAAGGAACTCCTGCGTATGGTCGGGAGGAATGGCGAATAGCTTATCGGAGCGCGGACAGACTATCGCGTGACATGGGAGTTGGTAGAGAAGCACACCTGCGGTCGAGAACCACTGGTTTTCTGCCGGAGAGACCGCCTTCCATTTGAGGGTGTGCCGAGAACAAGTCGGGATTCGGCAAACCCACCGGCACGGCCGTCGAGGGACGTGAAGGCGGCAGAAGGCCACAAGGCCGGGCGCGGATTGTGCGGGGCCACGGGTGGATCCTTGCCCCGTTCTAGCGGGCGTTAGCGTGCGACAATTCCGAGCGAGTGCTGGGAGGCCTTGGAAGCGCGCTGTCCTGCAGGGCTCGGCGGGCAACAATGCAGCCTTGGAGGGGCAGCGAGGGGCAACGAGGGGCAGTTTTACATGTTGCTGCCCCTCCAATGCCGTCATTGGCGTCCGATGTTCAGGGCGCCCGCCCGACACTCGAGGGGTTTGGCCTGCGGCTTCGTCTCGAGGTCCTGAGCGGCGCCCTGAGTGGACGGCAGACAGCAAAGCCCAGCCATGCACCTTGCTTTCAACTGACTCTTGACCTTTCGTCCTGGATAGATCGCCGCGCTTTTACTGGATCTGCTACCAACCTGACTCCAATGCAGCCCGAGACTGCTGGTGGAGGGCGGACGTGACGGGACCCCTTCTCCATATAAAATTCTGATTTCTATCCTCGTCTTGTCAGCGGAATGGGATACTCCAGCCATGGCAGCGAGGCCCGATACACCTCAAGGCTCCATCGGAATTTTGCCCGTCGCTTTTAGTCCCTCAACGTCATTTTCTGGCCGCCGTATATAGACCGTGGCCCCCCGGCCGATCATCCGCGGGAACACGTAGAAGTGACAATCCTTCACTCATCAACCATCGCTCCCTGTGTGCTACATCTCCCCCATATTCCCAGCTACATCATTTCCTTGACAGTCAACATGGGCTCCGTTTCCTCTGATACCCCGGCTCTCGCCACCAACCCCAAGCTCATCTTCTTCACCGACTTTGACGGTACCATCACTCTCAAGGATTCCAATGACTGGATGACGGAGAACCTCGGCTTCGGTGTCGAGCGCCGCCTCAAGGGCAACGACGACATTCTCTGGGGCCGCCGCACCTACCGCGAGTCCTTCATGGAGATGATGGACTCCATCTCCACACCCTTCGACAAGTGCATCGAGCATCTCCGCGCCAACATCAAGCTCGACCCCGGCTTCCTTGACTTCTTCAAGTGGTGCAAGGCCAGCAACATCCCCATCGTTGTTCTGAGTGGCGGCATGCAGCCCGTCATCCGCAGCCTCCTCGAGATGTGGCTCGGCGACGAGGCCGACTACATTCAGATCGTCAGCAACGACGTCGCTGCTCGCGAGGGTAAGCAGATCAACGAGGAGCGCGGCTGGCGACTCAACTACCGCGATGACACTGAGCACGGTCACGACAAGAGCGTCGAGATCCGCAAGTACAGCGGCCTCCCCGGCAAGCCCATCATGCTCTACGCCGGTGACGGTGTCTCTGACCTTTCCGCCGCCCGCGAAACGGACCTGCTGTTCGCCAAGGCCGGCAAGGGTACGTACCCGTGAACCCGATTGAAGTGCACTTGTGGGATAACATACTAACGTTTGGCAGACCTCGTCACCTACTGCGAGGATCAGAAGGTGCCCTTCGTCACATTCAACGACTTCACCACCATTCACAAGACTGCCAAGGAAATCTACGACGGCAAGATCAACGTCAAGGATGCCGCTCTTGGACGTATCCACACTTAATGCCTTATGAGATTACATGATACCTACCTTAAACGATAGACGGAGATGGGCCAAAGAGCGCAGGTCGGATAGACATAGAACGACATGAGTACTGCACGAATTACATTTTCAAATGATGAGTTTGATCCATCCTGAATGTTCCTCATGGGATGATTACACATGAATTGAATTATTAAGACCATTGAAGCATCCATTACTCGCCATCCAGTGTTGTTGCCAAGCCGACATGTCCATTCAGACTGGCTAGAATGGAGCACCCAGGCATTTCCCTATACGCTATCATGACTTGACTTTGATTCATTCCCTCCTCTTCGCAGCAGATGGCAATGTGAACCAGCACGCGATCATGCAAGCAAACAGCCCCAGTGCAATGGGATGAAGTACCCAAGTCCCAGACGCCTGTGCCAACAGGCCTGTGGTGAAAGGTGCAACAGCACCGCCACTACTGCCAAAGGCAGAGATGACAACCATCCCTGTGCCGCGTTCTGACTTGCTCATGCCGCGCATGAATACGGCAGCAGAACATGGATATATGGGACCAAGAAGAAGACCGACAATGGCGAGCGAAACGGCGCCGCCGATGATATTGGGCACCCACCAGACCAGTATCTGGAAGCAGGCCGCACCTGCAGTCACGATGTACACAAAGCGCTTCTCGCCGATCCTCTGAGCTGGATTCGACAGAGCAAAACGCCCAATAGTGACGCCTGCCCAGAACCCAGCTGTGACATAGCCCACAGCCTCCGGGTTACCGACGTTGCGCGTGGCAATGAGGAATGAGATGACCCAGCCCGAAATGGAGACTTCAGCGCCCTGGTAGGCGAAGATGAAGAGTGCGCCGAGGAGGACAATGCGTCTCCGAAGTGCAAAGAACATGGAGAGGATCTGTGACTTGGCGGAGGAAGCACCTGGATTTGTGGCTGCAGAGGCCTGCGGGTGCAGTGCTGCGCCATCGCCCACGGTTGCCGCCGAGAACCTCGCGTTGTCCCTTTCAAAGCTCGAGAATGCCCACCAGCCGAAGAAAAGGTTGAACACGGCGAGAGAAAGGGTGAGGAAGTAGTACCGGTACCAGAGATCGCCTCCTACAGTCGTTGCGACAGCCGTGGCGATGATAGGCCCAACAGTGCCACCCACGCCGTATGATCCGTGGAAGAAGCCGAGGGCCGTCGTACCGCTCTGAAGGGAACCACAGAAGATGTTGTTCATGGCTAGGATGATGGACATGCCGAAGCCCAAAAGGAAGAAAGAGACGACGATGGCCGGGAAAGGGGCGCCAACCACCAGAGAGATGTAGGCCGAAACCATGAACAGCTGGCCCACGATCTGGAGATGAGCCCTGCTAAGGCGGGCGCGTAGCATGTCTAGGAAGAAAGCAGCAAAGACGAAGCCCACTGCCTGCCCAACGAAGATGAGTGAAACAACAGCATAACCGATGTCGTAATACCGCTCCATGTACGGAATCAAGGCGCCGGGAGAGGAATCGTGCAGCCCGTTGGCCAGGTTCATGAAGCATGCTGCCACGAGCCGCCAGCGGTTCATGTAGGGATCCAACATGCTCTGCAGAGGCTCAATGTACTCGACACACTCGGGATTCTGGGACGAGGGCGTTCCAGGCCGACTCATCTCGAGGTCATCCTGGTCGGTGACTCGGGGGGTCCCCGACAGCGAACTCGCGCGACTGGCTGTCGTAGGCCTGGTGAGTTCGATAGACTCGCAGCTTTTCTGGGGTGCGCCTGGGTAGGTCCTGGGAACGGCTTTTTGGGGACGCATCGGAGGCTCATGAGCATTGCCAGAGTCCATGTGGTGTGAGTCAAGCTCAACAAAGGCGTTGAGGACGGCTGTATCCATGGCAGCAGATTTTGTTCGAGTATTACTCTGATCGGAACGAGGGAGTGGCCAATATGAGTTCAATGGGACATTCTTGGGGAGAGGCTGTCCAGAACAGTAGATCAGAGACGCAGACGAAGTATGCCGAGCGTGAGGAGAGATTCGTAACGCGAGGGTGGTCACAGTCTATTTATGGGATGGGGAGTAGAGAAAAAATAGAGACGAATGCCGGGAGCCAACTAGCATGCTCATCCTCACAAAACACATTATCTGGTGGAGGACAGCCAGCGTTGACACGCATATCAAGTGTGGCCAAAGGACCACAATCAACCTATGAAGCCAGAAAACCCGTCTTGCCGGAGCGGAACAGATCCACTCATGAGGGCCCGATGGGAAAAGCAGGTGCGGCATGGACGAATGAAGCAAGTTGCTTACGAGTGTAGCGAGACCAACAGCGTCGGCGATGGAGAAATCGACTCTGATAACGCTTTCCAACGTGTAGTAGTTGGTCGGAAAGTCAAAACCTCGAAGGATTTTGCCTCTTCGGAAATGTCGTCGGGAGGTCCGCATCAGGAAAAGACCGATCAACCGTTGGCTAATGCAGCCCGGCGCACCCGTTACTACACATGCGCGACGATGCATGGAAGGGGGTGTTGCCCCGCGTTTTGTGCATGTATCGAGGTCCTCTACCTACCCCGCCAATACCTTACCGACAGTCAGCCCGCGAGAAAATCCTCTAGGGAGACATTCATTCCGCCTCATTGTTCGCCCACTCCTACATCATGGCGCGACCCAAGCGCAATATTGTCGCGGCGGCAGAGGAGGCCAGCTCGCCCCCGAATACATTGAGGCCGAATCAGTCGCTCGTCCGCGTTGTGAAGGCAGAGGGCAACAACCTGTACCTTTGCCAGCTCCCCGCCAAGGCAGAGATTCTCGTCGAACTCGCACAGCGCTTTCGCAACACCGTCTGGATCAAGCGCGGCGGGTACGTGCTTGCGGAGCGCTATCCCGAAGCCGACCAATCTGGCCGTGTCGTTGGCGAAATCGTGAACGTTGTGGGCGACGAAAAAGCATGGCGCAAGCAGCCATACTGGTAAGATTGTCCACGCCCGCCTCCGAGGTGATCCGGTGCGCTGACCACAAGCGGACCTAGGCCTAAAGAGTTTGTAAAGAACAGCGGCCTCGACGACGAGGACGAAGAAGACTCCACTGTCGGAAAGATGCCGCCGTCCGATTCCGAAGACGAGCGCTGAGCAACGGTCCGGCTACTAGCAACTCATCCCTCCTTTTGCTGGACTTTTTTGATTGTTGGTGGACGAGGAAGCGGAGCAACCTCCAGCTCTACGTCTTCCGTGCCGAGCCACACCGCCGCAATCGTGAACGCCATGGATCCCACGACGACATACGAGCTGGTACTTGTGCTGGGGAAAACATTCCAAGCCCACTCTTGCAACCCCCAAACAAGATAAATGAGAGGGAAGGAGAGACCGCTGCGCCACAGCAGGTACGGCGTTGACCAGGCCACGTAGGCATAGAACTGGTAGTGGAGGGATCTGGCGAAGAGGAGGCCAATGAGATTTGCCGAAAGGATGGTCGTCAGGCTGTACTTGGCCGCCACGTACCCAGAGACCATGAGCTCTTCCAAGGGCGTGAAGGGTGACCTAGCCTTGAGGAAAGCCGGGATCATCTCGGACAGGGACTTCTGGGCTGGGTGTAGCCATCGTGTGACGATGAAGAACGCCAAGACACTTACATGGCCCGCCAATAACGCAATGGAGAAGGCCCTGCTCGAGAATGTGTCCTCAGATACGAATCGCCAATTGACTGTCCACTTGTAGAGAAACTGCCGAGACAGCTCAAAGGCACGCCCGAGGTAACTTCGTATGCCACCGGACCAGAACGGCACCGAGATGGCAATTTGAACCTGGACCATCAGCCAGGCCAGCTTGAAGCTCGGGTTGAAACCTCTTCCCAGGAAGAAGACGATGGCAACACCGGGAATGGCGAGCAGTAGAGACATCTTTATACCAATGCCCCAGCTGTACAGCAGCGCTCCCATAGCCCAGTTGCGGCGCTGGATGGAGAAGAGCGCCAACCAGAAAAATAGAGTTGCGAGCCCGTCATTGAAACATCGAAGCATGTAGATGCTATGGAGGCGCTTCGAGAGAACGAGAAGGGGTAGAATATATGGGGGAGCCTGTTGGGAGCATGTTAGAGTATGTCTCGATAACAGGGAAAAAGGGGCTAGTTGAACTTGCCTGGCCTCGTCTGTAGACCGCCATGACAACCGCAACAGTAGCGAGGTAGATGGCGGCAAATATACATTGCGCAACGAAAATGTCACGGCCCTCGCTAGTTAGATAGTAGAGGGCAGTATACAGGTAGACGTGCGCTGCCGGGTAGACGAGAGGTCCAGTGTCGCCAGAGATCTTGGCGTAATCCCGCTGGCCGCCGAGGAACTGCTCGACTTGCTGCATGTACGCTCGCCAATCGATTTCTGTGTCTGTCGACCAGTTAGCACGTCGATGGGTAGGCATCAGGAGCCGGTGGCACTGACAGGGCACCTTGAGAACAACGGCCACGCAAAGAACAGCGTCGAGCGCGAGGAGACCAAGCGGTATGAATCGCGACCATTTGTGGCGGCCATTGGCAATGTCGAGAATCTGACCAAAAGCCGACCGGGCTTGCACGGGCTGCTGGTCTGCCATTGTCGAGCGGGATTGTCGCCTGCGAATGGGTAGGAGTGGTTGGAAGCTTTCCAGGAGCTAGACAGATACCTATCACCGATCGAACCCAAGGAGCCAAGCAAGTGAAGAGACCGTGCGAACTTAGGCATTGAATACTGTACGCACTGTACACTGATATCGCCCGGCGCTTTGCACTCCATCCCTACTGTCCCAATTCTACTAAGTTAAGAATTTCGTGCTGCTTCGAAAAGAACCACATGCTGACATGTACCGCACATTCAGAGCCTCGCCCTGTGATCTCGCTTCAGATCTTCGAAGAGCTCAACCACTCGCTCAGCGCAACCATACGACCCCTGATAGCCCCAGCCCGCATGGCCATAGTTGTGAATGACGGGAGTGCCATCGTCAAAGAGGCTCTTGTCAGTCTCAAGCCTTACGCCATCCTTACGGCCAGGTCTCAGCCCAACGCCGTGCCGAACAACGTCCAGCGCCTCGATGCCCTTGCCTTTCGTCAAGCTTGGGTTCAAGTCAACGCACCGCTTCATGATGCGAAGCGCGATGTTGGGGTCAGGGTTGGCCTCCCAATTCCCTTTGTCGTAGGTACCGCCCAGGACTGTTCCGCCGCCCGCTGCACGCTGCATCATGTAACAGACCTCCCTGTCGCCATCCTCGGTGCCGCTGATTGTAGACATGGGGGTCCCCTCGTTGCGGACGACGACGATCTGTCCCCGGATGGGATACACGGTTGCGTCTTCCACACCCCCAAGTTTGCAGGCCAGTAGACCCGAAGCGTTGATGATGACGTCCGCCGGCTTACCGGAGTGATGCAGCCCCTTAGCTTGCCGAATGTGTGAGAGAACGCCGCGCTTGAGCTCGACGCCTTCCTTGCGACACTGGCCCACCAGCCAGGGCAGGTACAGCGCAGTGTTTATGCAGACTGACCCGAAAGCGCAGCCCGAGTCGGCGCCATCGGGGAGCTCCGAGGCTTTGAGCTCCTGATAATCCGAGAAGAGGGTGCTGAACCATGGCTTCTTGATGAATAATCCGTCAAAGGAGGCATCCTTCGTTAAGTCCTTCTCGCGGCGGAAAATCCGCACAGCTGTCCAGATTAGCCCCGAAAATACGGTACATCGAAGGGGACGCACGCTGGAGATGAATGCCGGCTTCGGGTACTTCTTTGGCAAGACGTAGGATCTCAGGCCAGCTTCGCTTCTCCCATCGACTGTTCTTCTCCACTGACATGCTGAGTCACATTCATCAGCAAGGACGTCGACGCCAAGGGTGACGCAGACCTTACGGCATGAAGTTGGCTCCAGCCCATGGCGAAGTGTACTCGATATCGTAGTCACCAGGCATATGCTTGGCAACCACTGTGACGGAGTTTGACTTGTCCCTGGCTAGAAGCAGGGCAGTGGTGAGACCGGACACGCCAGCGCTGCGCTCCGGTCAACTCAATGTCGTCTAAGGTGGTCACGGGTCTTCCGCCACAGCACTCACCCAATCACGACGATGTTCGTCATGCTTGCAAGAACTTTCGGGTGTCAGGCAAATGTAGCCGATATGAACTTCTTAATGCCGGGTATTCAGGCTTGGTTCACTTCAGTGGGCCGGTCAGCTTTAGTACTTGTAACTCGATTCGATATGGAGGCGTGAGCAGTCACCCGCCCGTTGGAAGCCGACCTCGACGTCGAAGTGCGGGGTTTCTTCTCAAGCCACACCTCAGTCGACAACCTAGCAGGCGCGACACCCTTGCTTACTTACTACTATGAGTAGTTGTACTTTGTATTACTTGGGCCTTACCGCTTACGCTGGACTACTGGTACCTGTACGTAGTAAAGTGGTGAACGGTTCAGCCACACAACCCCACCAGGTAGCCACCTTGCACGCAGCCTTGCCGCGTCGCCAGCGAATTTTACCTGGCCAGATCGAAGATCAGATTCGCTGTGACGGAGATGCTACCTTGGCTGCGCAACTCATTCGTATGTCGGCCGTCAGAGCGCTTGGTTTAGGTAGTAAGCCAATTAAATAATCCTATGAAGCCTTTCACGGGATCATGCGTCAGCTTCTCCCCATGCTTGTACTGCCGTCCCTTCACCCGGAATTCCTGGTGATTTTGTCCGACTGGTGCAGCCATTCGCAATGCGACTGCGCAAGGGACCGCCCCGTGTGCGTGAGATTCTCCAGGCGCAGTGCGCTGTTGGCTGTTCACACTCGGCGGCCCGAAACACCTCAGCAGGGCTTAAATACTCTAGAAACGCTGGTAGCACATATTTCGGTTGCCTAACTTCAGCGCGATGTTCGTATACTCTGGCCATGTCCGGGAGAGGAGGCAGTATGTGCCCGTGGACTGTGATCTCAATTTGGCATCTTGTGGTATATTGTGGCACGCTCGACCCGAAAGCTACGTCACCGAGACAATCATGTTTTGCCAATGATCCCACGCAGGGGCGATATATCGTTTGATGTAGAACCAAGCTTTCATTTTTCATCAGCCGGCTCAATAAATATATGGAGCGTGTCTAGCATCTTGTGTTCGCGGCGCATTCATTTAGCCGTTTCGGGGCCGCCGAGCGTACACAGCGCCGGCTATGCGGAAGCATACTTCTGGACCGCCTTCTGGAGGGCATCTACTTTGGCGCCGATGATTTCCTCAACCTTATCTCCGTCCTGGAAAACGATGAAAGTGGGCATGGCGCGAATGCCGAGCTCTTGAGCAAGGTCAGGGACCTCGTCGACGTCGAGCTTGAGGAAGTGTATCTTGTCATTCGCGGGATCGTCGGAGAACCTGCAGAAGGGTTAGCAAACTGCAGACATAGTCGCCATAGACAACCACGCTTTCATAAAAAGGCCAGGCGAGCTGGGAAAATCATGACAACACATACTTGGCGAACAGCGGAGAGATAGTCTTGCAAGGTCCGCACCATGGGGCGAAACAGTCGAGGATGCTGATGTTCTTCGGCTCGCTCTTCTTGTTATCGGCCAGATCGACCGTTTTCTCGCCCCCGATCACATTGTAGAACTGCGCCTTACTTGAGTAGAGTGTAACATGTTAGCTTGAATTCTCGAATAATTTGCCTATTGAATCCTGAGCCTCGCCCGGACAAGTGCAACGTACCTGTTGATGGTATGGACGACCATGTTTGCTGCTGTTGTGCGGAACCCTCGGGCAAAGTATGGGCGGAACTGTGAAGTGAAGGGTGCTCGTAATGCTCGTGACGTGACACTCAGAGACATTTGGACCGATAGAGGGGGACGCGGTGGGAGTGCGGGGTGGTAGCTTTAATACCGAAAGTACGCAAGTCGGATCGATCCATCCATTGCGACAGAGCCGCTGTGATTGTGAGGTGCTTGCTAAGCAGGGCAATCTGGATGTTCTTAGTAAGCCACTGGAATGTGGAGAATTCAAATGACGCCATATTAGTGGACCACTCACATTCCACTCAACCACGTCCTCTACACGTTGTTAATACTTCACCTGATACTATCTTGGTAGGTAACAATTGAAAGCATGTGTGAGTGGCATAGGTCACAATCATTCTCTTTTTTTGTCCTGCTGAGAAAGGTTGACTGTACACCGTCTGAGTTGGTAGGTTTACGTGACAGTGTACGACTGTTGTTTGTCACCTAGTCATGTTGACCAAGAAGATCCACGATGTCCTTATATCCCAAGGCTCTCGCCACATCCAAACACTGGACCCAGTCGTGTGCGTCTGTCAGTTGAGACGCGGCCCATTGTATCACCTTCGACCACTGGGTTGACGCAACTTCCAGACCCCCGATACATCTCATATCGTCTCCATCAAGTGCCTTGAGACAAACCCCCAATGGCACCTTTCTCTCCAGGAGAGCCTGAATGACCTCTGGATTTCCGGATACCGTTGCTGCGAGCAGGACTGCAGCGCCTTGCGGAGGGGCAAGTTCCCAGCCTGTTTCTAGTGCTCTTCGCACCAAGGCTGCCTTACCCCACAAGCAGCCCAGTGCCAGGAAATGGCCAGCGTCCAGGCTCGGATCTGGTTGCAAGAGATGAGCTCTTTCAAGTAAGTAGATAGCAAACTCTTCGTTCATCGGGATAACTGTTGCCACCATGCGCACGAACGACTTGGTCTGAGCTTTCGCACCTCGTTCTATGAGTATCTCGAGAGTCCTTGCAATGTCCGAATCTGACCAGCCGAACAAGCTGCTAACGTGAAACGCACAGAAGGGTCGTCGTGCGGTACTTGGTCCGAAGGCGGCTGAAAACTTGACTTCTTGATAGGCGCGAAGGTCGTCTCCGCTCGATGCCTCGAAATACCCCGTCAGCCCAGCATCCAGCTGGGCCGGCGAGTAACACTGAGTCCGCAGGAGCTGTTCCAAAGTTTCGGCTTGGGTATAGCTGCATACATTGACAAGTGCTTGCCCGGAAGAGTCGCTAGCACCGAGTTCGAGGAGTTGCTGAACCGCTTCCGGGTCCACACGCTCTGACGCGGCAGGGAGGCCCAGCGATACGTCCGCCTTGTCCTCGAGTCTCCCTCGCGCTCTTTCGAGAATAAGGGCCCGAGACTTTGGCCAACCCCCAACTGTCGCTGCCTGATATGCTTCGGTCAGGCCGGGAACCCTATCATCCATGGTCCGCCCGTCTCGAAGGAGCAGGACCTCGAGACAGCCCCGCAAGCCTCTAGACGCAACCGCGACAAGATACGTGTCTTGCACGACGAGACCATGATCGCAGAGCAACTGCATGAAGGTAGGTTCGACGGATCCCTCGCGACCAAGGAGTGTGCACATGGGCGTGCTTTCACCCAGGCGATGATCTCCTGTGCGGACTTTGTACACTGCGTTCATGTCGATGCCAGTTGCGGCAAGCACAGCAGAGACGCCAAAAGCCCCCACTGATAGGGAGGCGAGGAAGGCACTGCCGAGAATTGCGGTATCCGGGATTTTGCGTCCCAACATCCACTTGACGAGTTGCACATTCCCGGTAGTGGCGGCCAGCGTGAGAAGGTCAATTCCAAACTCGTCCTCGTCCTCGACAGAGCAGTACCCACTCTCGATGAGTCCCCGAACTATTGCGGTGTGCTTTCTGCGTGCCGCAAAGTGGGCGTAATGTGTGTCGATACGCTCTTCACGAGGCCAATAGCATGTACGTGGGAGGAAGGGCCACCATGTCGAGAAGTGCTTGGTTCCTGTGTCGCAGAGTCTCTTCACCCAGAGACGCATTGAGGAATCGGCGAAGAGAGCATCGTCAATGAAATGCAAATACCAGTTGGTCGCTGCGTACTGGAAGAAACTAGAACACCAGTCTGGAATGGCAGCCATGATGAGTGCGTTCGAAACGTCCCAGTTGTCGTATTTGGGCATGTCACTTTGCCGATACGGCAGTCCCTCAAGCAACAAGAAGCGGACGCACGATGTTGCGAGACGAGCGTTGGCTCGCGCCATATCGATGCCTTCAGCTTGCTCCGTTGCCTTAGATCTGGCTGAGAGCAGGAAATCTCGGGCAGTCTTGTGAACGAGATGGACCCTCGAATGAGAGATGCGAACGAAGTAGCCCCCCAGTCTCTTGATAGTCCAGACTACGTCTGGTTCCAGGTCACGCTCAAGGGTATGGCATGATGTGTGCGTACCAACACTGAGAGCGACATTGACTTCGTCGACGCTGAGGGTTCTTTTTGCCGCCAAGAGTGTCTCCAGCATCGCAAAGGAGCTTGATGGATCTGCGAAAGTCGTTAATGCGTGTTGATAGAGCTGCTCGAGCGTTGATGGCAAGCGTCCCAACACGTCCTCGATAGCACCAAGCCTCCGTGATGACATGGTGGTCACTTGGTCAAGCACGAGACTTGCCCAGAGGAATGTGTTATCTGCACCTCGAGCAAGGCGCCTCCTAAGCTTCAGAGCGGTTTCCTCGGTGATAACGTTATTCCCCGTCAGCTCGCCCACCCTGTGTTGAATCACAGTATCTATTTCCCGCAAAAGATACCTTCCCTCGTCCTCGCCGCGAAGTCGGACTGAAGGGAGCATCTGCAAAAGCGTCTCAATCTCCGGACAGGGACGGCTGGTGGCCAGAATCTTCAAATTCGATGGGGCAGTCGAGGCGCCTGGTCCGAATTCTGCAGCCAAAAGTTTGCACAGACGGGTTCTGGATTCCATGTCGCACTCGTCAAGAGCGTCAATGATACATATGACCTGTCTGCCAAGCTGTGAAACAGCGGTGCAGAGACTATCCCACAGGCCTTCGACATGAGTTGTGGCCGAAACAAGATCTTTGCTCCAGACTTCGGCTTTGGCGAGTTTCCGGACCAGGGTTCGGTCGAAGGATAGTAGGCCATGCAAAACAGCACATAGAGCCTGGTGTGACTGGCTGCGAGATGCTTCTCCAGCTCTGAAGAAGAACGAAAGAACAATGGCCTGGTCACCTGAATATTGACGGTAATAATCAACCAGCGAGCTCGCGAGAACCGACTTCCCGCAGCCTGGATTTGACGTCACCCAGAGCATCGAAGACGTACTGGCATGCCATGCTTGAAATCTGGGATGAACATGAATCCATTCACAAGTCCCCGGCACTGGCTTCTCGATGGAAACTCTGTGGGACTCGTACTCCGGGGCTGCTCTGTGCAATGCGCACATATATTCTGCTCATGTCAGACTCCAAGCCCAAGAGCGCAATGCGCAGACCAACCTTTTTCATCATCAGATACGCTCAGCCTGGGATTCTCTGCTGTCGTTACGGAACCCTGGAGGGTTTTCCAATCCGTGCTTTCGATTTCGAGTAGTTTGCGCGCGCACGACGTGATGTATCTTTCTGTCGGAGCACTGTGAAGCCAGCGATCCGTATCTGATGCAATGGCATCGATCTTTCGATAGTCTCCCAGTCCCACACGTCCTATCTCGGGTACGCTGCAGCGAAACAGCATTTCCGAAGTAGTGAGATCTTTGTAGCATCGATTGAAACGATTCCATGTCTCCTCCGTTTCTGTGACGAGCTTGGCGAGTGACGAGGCTAGTTTGATGAGATGACCTCTCAGGGGAATAGACGACTTGGCACCTGTACCGATGCTCAGAATAAAGGGCGGTCGGTCAGGCCAGAGATCCTTCAGCTCATGTGCCACTTGAAAGACGGGGTTATTACATTTGAAAGCGCCGTCAACGTAGGCTGCAGTCTCATGCTGCAATTCGTTGAAGTACGTGGTTGCTGCCGAGGTCGCGCGAATAGCCTCCCACAGCTCGAACTGGGCCGAAACACTGTCTAGCTCTTGAGGATTGTGGTAAGATCTCAAAAGAGCCAGCTCATTATCATCGGCGTTTACTGTTGCGACAAAACTAGGCAGTGTTAATATGGTGCTCTTGAACCCTCATGCAAAAGAAGTATGCAGAGGCAATGCACAAGACGCCGGAAGGGCTTATTTCGACCAGACTGCAATAGTACAGTTCCAAAGGCACGTACACTTTGCAGGCAGAATCCTGGGATTGAAGGCGAGTGTGGGCGCTGCCTGTGCGATGCTCGATGATAGCCTTGGCCAGTTTCTCCATTTTCGCCGAGTCGTATCGTTCCTTGGCCGAGACAAGATCCAAGAAGCGACTAAGCAAGTTGTACTTGGAGCGCTTGGGTTTGAATATGGATTTCGACAGCTCAGTGTAGGCGCAAAGACAATCGTCTAGAGTCATATGCAGGCAGCCCAACATGATGGCAATGATTCCGCCTGTGCTGGTGCCTCCGATAAGATCGAAAACTTGCCCAGGTTGAAGCTCATCGGCCCTCCCCTTGTTGACGTGCCGCATGATCTCCTTGAGGATGAGAATAGAAGAGATGCCGCGTATACCACCGCCATCTTCAATAAGACAGTTAGAAAGAGCGCGGACGAAGATGAATCAAGTTGCGGCCCAGATGGTCCTCCTACAGAACATACCGAGTGAAAGGGCCCGCACAGGTCGATCCGATCCCGGCGTCTCTACTGCATCACCAAACAGCTCAGTCACAGGTTGTGCGACCTCGGCGGAGGAATCGTTCAGCCTCAATATCGGCATTGCGGCAACGCTGAAATGGAGAGCGTGGGTGGCAAAGCTGGAAAAGGCGCGAACGAACGCAAGGGAAAGAAGGGTTTGCAGACTTATTTACCAGCAAGCAACCAGTGATATAACAATGGCTAGCAACGGTGAGGGAGCATGTCAAAGTTTGGGGCAGCAGTAGCTGGTCAAGTTTTCTGGAGCGGTCTAGTAATTTGGAAAGGCATGTTGCCGAACCAAATATCTCAATCACGGTAGCCTATCGTGGTAGCTGGTGGGCGGATTCTTTGATCTTCAGGTCCTGCCGTTGGGGTGTTGGTGAAGCAACGGTGAAGGGCTGTTCCTCATGATACCTTAGATGTGACCAGCAGCTTGAGCACTGGGCGGTTAGCGACGACGTGAGCGGCTAGCTCAAATCATGACGACCGAGCTGTGACTATTCCGTATGAGAACCGACAAGGTACGCGGATTGGGACATGGCCAAGCCAGAATCCATGCCCACGGAGGAGAAACGCTTGGTAGGCCGACGGGGATTGCATCGGCTGCTGAGGCGACAAAGCAGATAGCTAAGCCTTGCCAGGAACATGAAGTGCGTTGAATGTTGCCAGTGACTGCTTGAAACAAGCCGCGGCATTCCACGCAAGGACGGTGGCCTTGGCCAAGAGGCCACTTGCCACCAAGAAAGGACAAGATGGTCAGTAGGACGAAGTCTCTGAAACGGGACGGATAGATGACCAGCTAGGGAAGGATGTGGCGCTGCCATATTCTGGTCCATTTCAGTCGACCCGCATGAGGCTGGCGATGACGACTACCCGGGGGGTGGGCATCGTCACTTGATGACGAGCTTGCATTTCGACACCTTCTTGCCGCGTACCATGGGCCGTGAAGTGAATGCTGATCAGTTTAGGTCGAAGAGGGGCTTGCACATGCCTGCAGTGCTGTCGTTAACCCATTACGCCCCCTGAGTTACAAAATCTCGGTACCTATGGTGCGTTTCCTGGTCAAGTTGACGGCTGGGCGGGGCCGAGGCAAGACAAGCCCGGGTCGCTGGGGCCAGGCCTCCAGGGGCTGAGTCGCCGTAATGGAAACGGGCTAAGGCCACGAGGGGTCTAGCCCGTGGCGTCATGGACCCCACGAGAGGATCTCGACCTCTCGTTTCCTTATTCATGCTGCAAGACCAATCTGCCAGCATGAACAGCAGTTAGGACACACATTCGATCATTCAAGGACCATTGAGGTGTCCATCCGAAGGTTGACCCTCCAGTTCTAGCAATCTGGCACTGCTCACCGGAATCCGTGGTGTCCACGTACCTCTCTCAACCGACCTGGGACAGCATCGAAGAGTCCAAGCTGGAACCGTTGGCACCGGGATCTCGCTAGTACTTACCTGGAAACATCCGTGTTTCCAACCGACCACGAGCGATCATGGTAGTGCCTAATCAATGAACGCTGGTGGGCAACAGCAGCTTGGTGGTCCCATGCACGTTGCATCCGCACTTCCCTGCCAACACCCCTGTCCGAGCTGCTGCCCGGTTGCTGCAGCTCCCACCTCCTGTCCGCAACACTTCAAACTTGGGCCATCCCCCGACAACACCGCCATGACCTTCAGCTTCTTGGGACATGCCCTACAGACTCATCTTGCATACCGCCAATGATCACGTACTATAGAATCGCCTGATCTCACCCCCATCCACTTTGCCGACGTCGACGCCGGTGTGCTGTCGTTCTCCCGCAACCACATGCCAATCGAATGCGCCTTCGTCCCAACTCTACCGCAATCACATCGCACAAGATCCTTCACAAAAGCTGCCGCGAACAAACCACGGCGTCTCGAAAGAACCAAAAACGACAGAAAGGAAATTTCTGTTTCTGTCGAGTCTAGGCATCGCTATACCGCTTCTTGGGGCGCGCTCCCGTGCTCGAATCGCCCAGGCCTCGAGCTATCCTGTCCCAGCCGCTCAACGTTCCAGGCCAAGTCGACTGCGCCGTCTACCCTGGACGCAACACCAGTCTTATATCAGGAACACCGTCCCGAAATCTCGCCTTGGACTGCTTACCAACACAACAACTCCCCATGATCGGCCGGCAATCCATATCCTAAGAATCATTGGCGTGACGGAGCCAGATTCGGTCCTGGCCGACGAGACGCAGCCTAAGTACGAAACAGAACAAACCGCGGTCATGTCTTCGGCGCCAGAGCTGCTCTATGCGGCGCATCGGATTTATGCGAGAAATGCGATTGGAGGTAATGGGGAAGAGCGACCTGGATTCTACAAAATTGTCGGCATCTTGTTGGCAGTTGCATCGGGCATCTTCATCGGCATATCTTTCGTCCTCAAGAAGATAGGACTTCTTAAGGCCAACGAGAAATACAACGAAGAAGCTGGCGAGGGCTATGGCTACCTCAAGAACGGATTCTGGTGGGGCGGCATGGTCCTCATGATTCTGGGCGAAGTGTGCAATCTCGGCGCCTACGCTTTCACAGATGCCATCCTCGTCACCACCCTCGGCGCGTTGTCGGTCGTCATCACCGCTGTCCTCTCCGCCATCTTCCTCAAAGAACGCCTCAGCATGGTGGGGAAGGTGAGCTGCTTTCTCTGCCTAGTCGGGGCCGTGGTCATCGTTCTCAACGCGCCCCAGCAGTCTGCAGTCGCAAACATTGAGCAGATGAAAGACTTCGTGGTACATCCTCTTTTCCTCACCTATGCTGGAATCATTATTGTGGGCTCCATCATTTGCGCTTTCTGGGCCGGTCCCAAGTGGGGGAAAAAGAACATGTTGGTCTACCTCTCTATCTGCAGCTGGGTGGGAGGACTCAGCGTCGTGGCAACTCAAGGCCTCGGAGCCGCCATCGTCACCCAGGCCGAAGGCAAACCCCAGTTCAATCAGTGGTTCCTCTACATCGTCCTCATCTTCGTCATAGGGACTTTGCTTGTGGAGGTGGTCTACCTGAATGTGAGTTTTGATCTTGCGAGATGCCCCTTGTCTCGAGCCGCTATGCTAACCCCCCGGAAGAAAGCGTTGAACTTGTTCAACGCCGCCATGGTCACGCCTACGTACTATGTTTACTTCACCAGCGCCACCATCATCACCTCGGCCATCCTGTTCCGCGGCTTCAAGGGCACCGGCGAGGAAATTGCTAGTGTCGTCATGGGTTTCTTGACCATCTGCTGTGGTGTTGTTCTCCTCCAACTGTCCAAGTCCGCAAAGGATGTCCCCGATACCGCCGTGTTCTCCGGCAACCTAGACCAGATACAGACAATCGCAGAGCAGGAACAGTCCGAAACCGACCCCAAAGCCGACGCCATTCGCGGCACCGCCGCCATAGTACGCCGCTTTTCTTCGGCGCGAATGAAAATGGAAGCAGAAGAGTTAAGGAGGCTGCACGAGGAGAAGAGACAAGATCAATTGGCATCCGTGAGCGAGGATGGACCCGTTTACGAGTGGGATGGACTGAGGCGCCGAAAAACGGTCAATTTTGGGAGCCGAAGTAGTCGACCACGCTCGGCCACCACCGGAACCCCATTCTCTTTGCCACGGACACCTGAGGTCCACCCACCTCTGGGCATGTCCCGTTTCCCCACAGAAGATGAAGAGAACAGACCGTCATCTCCCGGAGTACTGTCGAGCTTCGCTGGAACCATTCGCAGCAGAGGTCGCTCCATCCTCTCCAGTCATCCTCCCGATCTGTCGAGGTCCGACGCTCAGCAAAGCCCCATGCACCCGGTGCCCCTCACCGAGATATCTATCCCGACGCACAAGCGTGCCGGGCCTTCGGACTTTGAAGCCCATGATTACGCAACAGAGTACACCGGAGCCAGTGGGCTATACGAGCACCGCAACGCGTCGCAGCGAAGCGGAGAGAGTGGCGCCAGCTCTCACCTTGCACCAACACCGCCTCCCCATTCCTCCGCCAGGAGGCAGTTTTCCTTCCACAACCCTTTCAGGCGGAATCCCTCTCCATCGCAAGCCGAGGAGATACCGCCGCCACCAAGATCCGCTGGTCACCTTGCCCGCTTCGGTATTGGGTCAAGAGGGCACTCGTCTCCCCATGTGAAGAATGCTACAGAAGAGGAGCAGCTAGGTCTTGTTCATGGCGACTCAAAGAGTCTGCCAACATTACCACGCTATGATGGCCACGATGATGATGATGACGACGACGATGACCACGACGGCTACATTGACGAGGACAAGCGGAGAATGATGATGTTGGCGAGCAGCTCCCCGCCTCAGGATTCGCGGTATGGAAGGGGGATCACGTCTGCCCCGAGGCGGGAAAGCGACGAAGAGGGGGATTGGGATGAGGATGTTGCCACCTACAGCCAGCGGAGATTACGCTACAATGAGTCGGCCGGCGGCTCGAGTAGAGGAAGCCCTCCGCCACCTCAACCACCCCCTCATCGGACGCCACCTCATAGACGAGGTCCCGGAGGGCAGGGATCATTCATGTAAGCGGGCCAGGCTTCTCGTCCTGGTGTCGTGGTCCCGGCTTGCTTGTAGACTCTCCGGGTCTATCACGACTGTGCATCATGAGTCAGCCAGTCAGCCTAGGTATTCTGTACTCTTAAGAGCGCATGATTGTAATGACGACCTTGACCAAAGAAGGCCTAAGAATCGCATTGGCTATGTGAATTTCTATGACTTGGGAGGCCAGGACCACCATGTCATCAAACAGCATCAGGGGCTGGAAAGCTTATGGACCAGAACTGATACATTGTGTAGGCTCAAGCTAACTGGTGATATCATCCTATTGGAGAAACATGCCTTCAGCGTTCCAAGCACCCTTAAAGAACACGCAGACTCAAATTATGTCTCCACTGAAGCCTCCGCCGAAGCCTCCACCTCCAAACGGATTCCCACCACGGCCACCTCCAGGTCGCGGGAAGCCATCACCGGGCCCGACAGGATCCCACCGCGAGCCAGGAGGTGCCTGGGGACGGTGACCGCCGCCTTGCTCTCCCTGTCCACCGAAGAGCGGATCATCAAAGGTAGGATGCATTCCAGAGCCACCCCCGGGCCGGGGTAGCCCTCCGCCGACAAAAGAGGGCCTCAGAGGGTCGTGAGGACCTAGTCCCGGTGGATTCAGGTCATCATGGCCGATGTTGAAAGGTGAGCCGCCAGGGAAGGCCAAGGGATTACCCCGCGGTGGGCGGTTGATTTCGTGCTCATCGTCGAAGCCGGGCGGGCGAAACTCGCCAGCAGGGACGGGTCTATGAGCTGGAGGCTGTGCAAGGGGGTCGTGAAAAGGGTAGGGGCCGGGCTGCAGCTCGGGCGGGCGATGGCCGGGGAAAGGTCTGCCAGGTTCTCGACTGGCTTGACCCCGTGCTTCCTGGTCGGCATTCTGCCTCGCCGCATGATCGTCAGGGGTCTCTTCATAACCTTCAGCTTGCAGTTTTGGGACCAGCTTCTGGATGATCTGTGCTTTGAAGTGCCCAATGAATTCTTGGATCTTGGCCTCCGAGACAAATAGCTGTCGAACCTTGTCCGGCAAGTCAGACCTGTCTTCTGAACCATCGGCAGCAAGTGTAATGCGCAAAGGGAGTTTTGATGCATCGACGTAGTCTCGTGGCGTAACCTCGAATCGATGGATGATGTCGTGGCCCATGGCAAGGC
Source organism: Furcasterigmium sp. R96-07A1 (assembly GCA_037042015.1). Lineage (NCBI taxonomy): Eukaryota > Fungi > Ascomycota > Sordariomycetes > Glomerellales > Plectosphaerellaceae > Furcasterigmium > Furcasterigmium sp. R96-07A1. The sequence continues at coordinate 26,927 of JAXQJP010000049.1, forward strand.
CACGGACCTCGATCTTCGTGCCCATGCGCGTGATGTTAACAAGATCCGTCATAGAAGTCTGCTTGTGGGCGTAAACGAATGAAAGGGAGCCAAAACCGGAGTTCCACGAAGAAGGCAGCCGAGGTGCGGTGGCTTGTATCTCTGTCTCCATCTTCTTCTCCTCATCGAAACCGAGGAGACGGAATTTGAGTGCAGACATGCATGCATGGGACAAGAGGGCTAGGACCTCGTACGAGCTGCTGGCATCTGAGGATGTATCGCCTTGAGGGTGTGTCGGGATCGCGTCCGCCATGTGTTGCAGGATAACCTGCGGGTCCAGGGGCCGGGCCATCTTCAATGAGATGAGGAGCTGGATGCGTATTGTTCAACGGTGGAAGGAATCTTGGTGGTGTGTGTGATCGATGATGATCAGCCGAAATGAGCTGTCTGCTTGATGTCGAATGATTATCTGTTACCTGGTAAAGTACGTAGGTGGGAAAAGTAAAGTATGATCACACCCCTCCAGCTGGGATGGAGGCAGCTGCATCCGTGACGACACCGACGGGAGCAGTTGGTCGAGGTGTTAGGCAGTAGCGTGTGTGCCGGCTGCCTCCAAAGAACGCGGGGCAGTGGGTATCTGTAGTGGGTCGATGTACCACTGAATCTGGGATGCATCAGGGTCCCCCACGGATGAAAGCTTGGTGCGATGGACATGCTTGGAGTGCTGAGTATCACGTGGGCTGGCGTCTGGCTCGCGTTCAGCTCAACCTCGCCCACGCAACCAACTTGACAACATCAAAGGCTTGATAGGATATTATGGATTCGCCACCACCGGACGAGCCGATACCTCAGACCCAGGCTCGCACTCTACTCGCTTCTTTCACGACTTTCCTCACCTTGACGATACACACTGTACTCTACCACCGCCATATTTATCCTCCGGAAACCTTTCTTCTGGCCAAACACCACAACCTTCCCGTTCATCAGTCGCGGCATCCCGGGCTCTGCGAGTGGATCAATGATTCTGTGACGCAGGTACGCGAACTTCTCGCACACGGTCGCCTCGCTCGCGTGTCCATCAACCTCCATCAATTCAGGTCGCTTCAAGTTGTCGAACGTTGGGTATTTGACGTGTCTTCTTTTCCTGCCTGGGTTGATGAAGAGGCTGAGAAGAACCGCCAAGCCGCAGCCGCAGCCAAAGGCAAGGGCAAGGAGGTTGTTCGGCCATTGACGTGGGAAGAGCGCGGGATACGGGAGCGGAAGCGGCACAGGGTGGATGAGCGCACGAGAGATGAGCTCGAACGACAAGGGGCCGTGAATTGGATTGATGTCGATGAGAGCATCCGAGGAGCATTGCGTAGGATAGCCTACGCAGCCGAAGCCAAGGGTCCCATGCAGGACGGCACTTTCACGGTAGCTGTTGAGCTCAGAGACAGCAAGCCAGGTCCGCTCGTGGTGAGTCATCCCTGTGCTGCTACACACTCGTCTAACAAGCAAAGCAATCCCAGGATTGGATACCTTCCCAACCAGAACAGCAGAGTCATGGTCCAACCGTAAGGGGCTCCGGCGCTGTCGAGGTGCCAAAGACGACGACTCCCTTGCGAACAGTGCACGCTGGCCCCTTGTTCTTCGAGTGCTGGGTCGAGGAGGCGGAGGCAAAGCAGGGACATCATACTGCATCGGGCGAGGCCACGCCCAGTCAGGATGACGATTGAACAAAATCCATCCTGCCAACGTGCAGGACTCAACGTGTGGGTGTAGCGGGGCCACAAAAGTTCACACCTGCCCCGCTGCAGTCTTGTTCATCATGAATACAATACATGCCGGGCTTTGCATCGTCGTCCTATTCCCCGTACGGAAAGAATGCTGATCGTCAGAAGAGCCTACCATGAAAGCTACAAGGCACTTTACCAACGCCGGGCAGCCGCCTCGAGATCCAGTGAGCCAGCCATGCCGTTCCCCAACGCCAGTTTGAAACAACGACCAGGTGCCCGCCTAAGCCTCATCGCCTCCTCCAGACTGACCCTTGATCAGTGCCCTCAGACTGACGATTTCTCTCTTCAACCGCGTGTTCTCACGCTTCGCCTTGGCTGCTTCTTCGCTCGCATCGCGCATCTTCGCAACGAGCTCCTCTTTTTCCTCTCGGCCTTTGCCACGTAATGCCTTGACAATCTTGCCGAGCTCGCTGTTGAATTTCTCGTACAGTAGCTCGTTTTCAGCCGTTGCTTCCTTGTAGAGTTGGTCGATAGCCTTGACCTTGGCCTCTGATGCCTTGAGTGAACTGTCCATGTCCCGCTGGATAGCGGCCTGCCTGTCGCTCAGTTCGGTCATCATAGGCGGTATGCGTTCCTCGAGTGCCGCCACAGATTGGGCCAGACGACGTAGATCAACTGTGCCGCCGCGGTGACCAAGGCCAGTGTTGACGCGTTGCATCTCCTCCGCAATCTTGCTGAGCTCTGTCTTCAGATTGGCATCGACTTCGTCCACTGCCTGCTTCTCCGTCTGGAGGCGCTCGCGTAATTTCTGAGGAGACTGAAGCCGCAGTTTGCCAGGGCTGGTACGGCCGGTTTGTCGTGCATGGTCACTGCCCACGTCGAGGCCTGTGCTGCGGGCCGGCTTGAGCGTGGGGATCTGTGACATTGAAAGAGTTTTGCCGTGGCCCCTGGTCGAAGGACGAATCTTGTCGCTGCCTGCTGAGGCCGACGGCTGGAACACATCGTCCAAAGAGACATTTTCCTTTTGCAGGCGTGGCAGCCTCAAACTCTGAGCGGCAGGGCTTACAGGAATCCTGGATGGCGAGGGTGACTTGGGTCGGGGCGCCGCGTTGAACTTCTCTGACACCTGCTTGTTGACACTGAGCGGCATGATTGCCGGTTCCTGTTCGTCTTCGATGCTGGCAGCCGCCATAAGGCTGCGCAGGTCAGAGAGTGAACTGCGCCTCTTCTTCTTTGGTTTCCCCGAAGATGTGGCTTCGCCAGGCTCGCCAATGGTCTCAAGGAAACGATGAGAGCTTGTTGGCCTATGCAGGTCATCAAAAGCCCCAGTGATGGGCGGCCGATCCCTTGAGCCAGGGCGGCGCAGCTTGCCTGGACTCGGGGGTCCGTTTGTGCCCATGTCGATGGACCTGGTTCGTCCCATGGCTGATGCTCTTGAGAGGCTCGATGCGGCTTGACTGACTTCGCCCGTCGCCGGATTGCGGCCGTGCTTGCTTAGAGTTCTCCAAACGGACGGACGGTCCTCTTTATTGCTGTGCTGCCGGAGCAATGTATCAAGGCCGAACTTGCGACGCAACGATGATGTGTTGGACGTCATGGAACCAGTGTTCGATTTTCCGCTCCGGGAATTGACCGACTCGTACGTGGAACCTCCAGCGGAGGCGTTGATGCCAAGGCCGGCATCTTCGAAGATTCGATCGCAGTCGCTGACAAGGCGGTCCAGCAGGTTGATGTAATGATGCGAGGTACCGTCTGTCACGAGGAGTTCGGCGAAGGCAGCTGTGAGCGCGCCCCTGTCGCTGTCACTCGAGCATCCATCGAGCAGATCTGCCAGTAGCTTGATGAGGGCCGTGAAAGCGCGCCGGTTCTGCGGTGCCATGTCTCCAAACATGAAGTTAACAAAGTCGGCAAAGTTGCCGGGCACCTTCTTGTTGAGCCGTTCCTGCAGGGTATCCAGGGCCTGCATGGTCATGATGGGGCCCATCTGCTCCCGCCAGGCAATGCGAAGAAATTTCTCAAAAGCGACGAAGATGATATCCGAAGTCAGATCGGCGGAGGCCGCGAGGTCAAAAGGAGTCTCAATGAGGCGATTATAGAGATCATTCACCGCCAATTCATCGACAGCACCTCGGTTAAGCAATGTGCGCCCGATGATGTTACCCTTTCGCGACTGCAAGCTTGCCATGTAGCCAGTAAATGTCTGCTCGAGCCGCATGAGTGGATTTTCGGGCTTGGGTTCTGCGCGGACGCCGTCGCGGCTTCTCGCCGAGCCATATATCGAGTTTTGTTCGCTGTTGCCCCGTGAAATGCTCGGTGGGTTGAATATGCCCGAGACTGGCGGCCTTTTGCTTGGTTGCTCGATGTTGCTGACGCTGCCACCCCAAATGGTCGAGAGTAGACCCTTGACGGGAGAGGACGCAAGGAACGATCGGGTCTTCTCGGCTCGGCTGGTGAGCTGAATGCCCTTCAGGGTCTTTGTGTAATATGATATCAAAGCCGGCGTCAGGCGGTAGTTCGAGACGTTGAACTGCAGGCTGAGGAGCTGGATGACTGCATTTCAAAGTCAGTCTTCGATAACCTCATCAGCATACCTTTCGTACTTACTGCGTCGGCTCAGTGTGGGAAGAAAGTCGTCCAGTGCAACATCATCAGAGAACTGCCGCCCGTTGAGTCCTGTACTCTGAATGCTTACTCTGGAGAGATTGGCCGTGTGCACGTTGATGGCAACCTCGACGCCGTAGTGTCCGACCGGAGCACCCTTGGTACCCTTTTCGTGGTCAACGACGATACGAATCGGCGCAGGCTCCCTCCTGCCCTCTACCAACTGGTCTGCTCCCTCTTGGAAAACAGCAGCGAAGATTCCCAGGTTGTTATCGGGCATTCTCACGGAGCGAAGCGTCCAGCAAGGGTCTTCCCGCTCACCCTCTGCAAAACGGCCCTCAACACGAGCTCTGACGACGTCCTCTGTCCATCTCGATGCCTTGCCTGCAAAGCCCTCATCGAGTTGGAAACAGCGTGACGTAACTGCAGTGCCAGTGACCCATTCTCCAGCGTGAGCGCCGTTCATCTCTTGGGTGGAAGTCATCCATACGATAGAACCGTCTGCAGACTCTGTGAAGCGGATATCAGAGAGGCCATGCCAACCAGTGAATGCGAGCTCGTATGTCGCGGGCCCGCCGGCAGCATTCGTCATGGAAATGAGGAGGCCAGCAGCAGATGGCTTGTCGATTTCTCGGAGCAGGTCGCGCGAGGATACAGAGGTCGGCCCCAGCTTCTTCAGGATGACGATGCAGTCTGAGAAGAGAAGGAATATGCCGGAGCGGTCCGGGATTTCGAATTCCTCGACAGTGTTGAAGGGCGCCGGAAGCTCGATGAAGTCCGCTGCGACGATCAGTCTTCCCTGAGGCTGAAGATCCAGTGGCCAGCTCTCAATCATGTTGCGCAGGCGATTCGTTACCTGAGGCTTGTCGGGCAGGGGGTCATCCATGGAACAGATATTCGAGATGATATCACGGGCTTTGAGCATCGTCTGGAGGGCTGGGTGTGTCATTGGAAGACAGCCGACAATTTGATCGATGAGGAGGCTGTATCGAGGAAGACGTTGTACAGGTTCAATGAGGATGGAGCGGATCGTCTGCTCTCCTGTCTGAGTGACCCTCTGTCTAAAGCTCGATTGCTGATCAAGGAACGAGTTCAGGAGGGTGGGAAAGTGTTGACTCGCCCGGATGTAATCCTGGTAGCAGTCGGTAAACTTGGGAAACCAATCCATGAAAACCTTTGCCATCGCCAGGGCCCCGCTGGGATCTTTGGTCTTTGATGCCGAGGACAGCAGTGCCGCCGCGGCCGTCGATCCGGTGGTCGATCCCATGTCCTTGAGAGCCTCATCCTCGGTCTCATCCATGACTTTTCGCAATTCCTGCATGAAGGCGGTGTTCATCTGCAGGATCCTGTCTGCCGAGGACGGAAACAGACGATCGAGCTCTTGCTCTGATGGGCTCAGGCTGCCAGGAGCACGGTCTCGCGCGCTCTGTCTGAAGTCGTCGGCCACATGTTTGACGAGCTCGCTGAGTTTAAGGACGTAGCGCTCCTCCGTGTCAACCAGCTCTCCCATTTTCATTCGTAGCTCCACCTTCTGATCACGAGTAAAGGACTTGCTGCGGTTCAGAGATGTTGGCTTTGACGGCGCCCTCCGAAGACGCGCTGTGGGCAAGAAGACAGGTTCGCCCAAGAGCTTGACAAGGGGGTTGTAGCCACCATATTGCCGGAGAGTGGGGTCGAGGATGTCGTCCTCGTCGTCGGGAACCTCTTCAAGGTCCTCTGGCTGGAGCGGCACGATGGCGCCAGGCGGGAGCACAAAGTCGATGTCGACATTGCTGATGTGCTGCGTCTGAAGGGCCGTCTGCAGAGTCTGTATCACTTCTGGCGCGAGCTCGCTCTTCACCATGTTCTGGGCGAGATCTGCCGCGTGCTGTTCCCCGAATAGCGCTTGGGCACTTCCCGGTCTTCGCCCTTTGGTTGTAGGGTACGTCTTCTTCAGGTGATTCTTCGCAACCTCCGGCAGTTCGTGGAAGTATTTATAGAGGCCGAAGGCGAGGCCTCGGTAAATCTCGTCGCCCTGCCATTCGCGCGGCAGATGATTGACCACGCCGTAGAAGGGAGAATTCGGGCTGATGGTTAAGCGTGGAAAACATTGGAAGCCCGCCGGGCTGTAAATATGTATTTGCACCCGGGAGCTATTGTGTGTGTAGTTGGCGGTGGTGGAGGGGCCGTGGAAGATGAGGACTGGCAGGTGGCCGAGGAGAGGGTCGGAGGCATGGTAAAGGGAGACATGCTCGGAAGACAGAGCCAGCTCTTCGGTGACACGAACCATGATGATGGTCGGATGGCCGAGGCCTAGCTGAAGCTACTATTGCGACAAGCGAAATGGCTCTGGTCGGCGGGTCGACGCCGTCATGCGCTGAAGCAGGTGCGTGCCATGCGGTCATGGGGGGGTTTATGGCGTGATGCCTGCCGGCTTCGAACACTTGAGGCAGAAATGCCAATGTCGCGCGGCAGTGGGTTGCTCGATCAGCAGTGCTAGGCCGCAGATCGGGTCGGTCCCAATGATGTGGGTGAGGACTTGCGAGGAATGACAGGTCTCGGGTAAGGTCGCTCGGTAGTGGCCAGCCTCGTGGCAGTCTGGCGCACAAGTACTGCTCGTCGTAGTAGGATCAATGCGCAATGCAAATGTGGAAGAGCCGGTAGGAAATCGTTGTGTACTGCGTGGGTTGTGGCGACGAGGGGAAGCAAGGCTGTTGACTTGGATGAATTGATTGTTTGTTCTCACCGCCAAACGCGCGTGGTTGGATGGTGACGACGGGAGCTAGTGGGCGCGTCAACAGGGGCCTGTTGACCACTCAGATCCCAGCCCTGGTCACCCCACCGTAAACATCTCCAGACCGCAGTGCGCAGCACCTGCACCTCGTCCAAGTCCAGCCTGGCGGACCACAAATCCGGCAGAGGCCTACCCCTCTTTCCCTCTTCGGCATGGCCCCTTCTTGGCTGCCACCCTTATCACAACCTCACTACAGCCTTCCAGTGATCCGGGTCTGCCTTTTTCCTACTCGGTTTTGGATCCCCCTTCGCCTGCTAGCAAAATCAGCGGCGGTGCCAATCGTTGTCATGTCCCATCAAGTTGAGGATGGAGTGCCGGTGCTCTCTGCCCCTGACGGCCGTGGCTACCGGCTCTTCGAGCTCCCCCCCGAATTGGAATCCATGATGAGTTCACAGACCGCTCCCGTGTGAGTGCAACGGATGGGACGAATCCCCATAAAGCCGCTCAAGGCATTGTCACAGTCATAAGCTGAACGCATTTCATAGTCTTTACCTCCAGCAGCCAGACAGCGCGTCCTCGGCCTTGCTCTCCGTTGACGGTGGCGGCACGTACACACTGCAACAGAAGAATACCTCCAACGCACTCCTCCTGCTCGCGCCCACGTCTTCAGCGAACACTTCAGCTCCCACCCATGAAAGGTCCGTGGATGGAGGATTGACAGCAGTGTCAACCCTGCATGAGACGATTGAGCTTGTGATCCAGGCACCCGACCAGCTGCAGAAAGTCAAGGGAAAGTGGCACGAGCGCTTTGGGAGAAATCGGTGACAGATTGAACGGCCATCCATGCCCATAGTTTGCTCTCTATCGACAATTCGTCTCGAATGTGTTATGGTTGCACTGGTAGGTATCTCCGGAGCCTCTTCTCTTTGACATTCCTAAGGTCTTCCCGCGCAACCCACCCGATCTTGTCATGTCCTTTCCAGCACGCCGGAATATCAGCATGCTATGCTGCCCACGAACAACATCTTGCCTTTCACTCTCCCAACTCGGCCGTGCATGCTCCATGTGTCAACCGCCAAGTTACGGCTGCCGGGGCGGCATACGGGCGCCCCTATAACGTGCCAACATCTCCTCGAACCCTTCAATCTGCCCATGTGGTGCGGCCGGGCCTCCCCCTATGTTATGCAAGCCCCGGGGGTCCAGATATTCAAAAGGCGGAGGATAGTGATTTGGCGGCGCGCCGTGGCCACCATGGCCGTCTCCGCCCAAGTTGCGCATGTCCAGAACCTGTCCGATAAAGCCCGGTGGACGCTCCATTGCCCGTGCCAACTCGGCTGCGGCATCTGCTGGGCCTGGCTGTGGTGGATCGTGCATATGGAAAAGTTGGGCGGCGGGATCAAGTGGAAAGGGGTAGGGGGCAAGGCCATGCACCCAGCCATCCATGTCTGGGTACATCAGCTGGTTTTGAGCCCTCGGAAGTGGCGCTGGTTGCGCTTGGTTCTCCATGCGGGCGGGGGGCAGGGGCTGCTGACGCGGTGCAACACGATGTCGATGCCTTGGAGGGCGAGCAGGTACAGCATTGCCACGGGCGGGCGGGCGCGGCTGTGGGTCTCTTTGCTGCCGGCGCGCTTCGTCGTCGACCACCTGCTGTGACATGTGGAACTGGAGGAGATTGCGGTCAATCTGAGGGTTTTGTTCCGAAACCTTTTGACGTGCCACCGCTTCTGCCAAGGAAACCTCCTCCTCGTGACGCTTATCCTGACTGTCGAATAGCGGACAATTACCTGCTTTTCCGCCGCGGGAGGCGTCATCAAAGTGGTTGTACTCGCACGACTTTGAGCAGACGTAGCACTGGATGTTCCCGCAGCCCGGACGAGTGCACGCCATCTTGTTGCAGCCATATTCCTTAATGAACGGGGTCTGGCACTTGTTGCACTTTCGAATGAGTGCTTGCGACATTGCCTCCTCGATCTCGAGCCTGGCCGAGCCGCCCTTCTCTCGGGCCATCTCTTCGCAGCTTCGGGGGATGTGAGTTGACTCTTTACACAGCCGGCAGCTGACAACGCGGCAGTCCGTGTTCGCGCAGCGGAACTCCCTGTCCTCCTCAATAGGTGGATATTCGGCGACGAAAGGACAGAACGGGCATTGCTCAAGGTTCTCGATGCCAGATAAGCGCAGCACGGCCTCATATTCGATACGGTCCAGAGCGGCTATGAGCTTCTCATCCAGAAACAGCTTCCGTTGCGACATGGAAAAGCTGGCGTTGCAGCCACTGGTGGACATGCAGGTAAGCTAATACTGTGTCATGCCAACAGCAACCTCTGCATTGCGTCTCGCGCATTTGACGCAGAAAAGCTGGGGGTAATGTCAACACTGCTAGGCAAGACGGCAGACCGATCTCGTAAGCTTACATGTTCATCCAAACCATCGCAATGTACCATGCGGTTCAAAGCTTGATCTGCAAAACAACACTCGCATTCCGCCGTTGTGCCGTCCGCCTGAGCCCGCGTGAAGTTCTCCTCTTCCCGTCGGACCTTCTCGATCTCTGCCCCACGTTTAGCGGAATGGATCGCCTTGACTTGCCTTGCGGACTTTAGCTCTTCCAATGCTTCCCTCCTGATGGCGCAGGGTTCAGTTCGAATTGTGTCGTCAAGGCTTGCTGGCAGGTAACGGGATTCTGGAGCTGTGGCTGTCTTCTTTCTCTGATAGAGCGTGTGCCTATCTCCGCCTTGCGCCCATACAAGAGCAATCTCTTCTACGGCAAGATATGCCGGTAAGAGACACCCATGCTTCTCGTTCAAAATTCGTTTGATGTCCTCAACCTTTGCGCGAGGATATTCCTGCGAGATGAGTTTCTTGCTGCAGGGGAAGGTCAGCCAGCAGGCTAGAGCAGCATGCACGCAATGAGAGAAGAGCTGTGACGTACGCAAAATCCAGATACACCCCCGATTTCGGTTGTTGATGGCGCACGGGGTTGTCGTATTTGGCTATCAGCGTGCTGGCTTCGTCAAGACCTTCTGGTGGTGTCGGCTCTCTTTTCCTTTTGTTTCCGTGTTGAATTTTGTCGTACGTTTTACCGCGCTGGAGCAAGTCGAGAACGTAGTTTACAGCTCGGTCTGTGCTGTAGAGGTGGTCGGACGCAACTTTCTTCAGGTAATCCGGGCACATGTCGGGGAAGAGGGTGTGAAGCATAGCCTGACATTCGCCTGGGGTGGGCGAGTCCTCGAGATCAATGACTTCAGTCATGGCCGTCAAACGAGTGGTTCGAATCTCCTCAGGATCGTGGGGTGAGCTGCACTCGGCTGGTTTGCGTGATGTCCGTGAGCCGCATCTAACGAAGATGCCCCTTTTAAGCTGGGCAAGAGGTGTCAGTAGCTTCGGTCTCATGACTCGTCGTCGTGGGCGAGTCTGATTTCCATTGCAATAAGTATGCGCCGTCGTGGGGAAATCAATAGAGAAAGAATCGCTCTGACGGGAGCGAACACGCATTCAACACAGACTTGGAGGGGGCTAATGGGGGCGAGGCTTTGTGGCACAGAATGCGGCGCAATCTCGCGGCAAACAGGCTTCGAGGGCATAACTCACCTTCAGGGGGCACCTCCGGGGGCTAGGCGTCAAAGAAAACGATGCGGGCTCACGTGTAGAGCGTGTCGTAGGCGAGATGAGACGAAGGTATGATCTCGGCCTTGAGTTGAGAGATGCTCAACAAGAGTGCTAGAATCCAACGAGAAATGATGCGAGTGTATCAAGTACTAGCGATGTTACCAAGTGAATCAAGGCTGGATGATACTGTGATTGCCTATCTCCACAAGGACAAAATCGAAAGCCGCTGTAATGTTGACCGGGGCGGCCTCTGCCTTGTCAGGAAGTCACGATGGACTGGACGGGAATCTTCTTGTTCGCCCCTCCTACCACCGGACGGGCCAACACTGGCAGGAAGTGCAAACTGGGCAGCCACATCGCAGACTCAGCACATGCGGGCGCGACGCGACGGTTTTCAACCCCATGTATCAAACAAATGTCAGGCTGAGAACTCGCATGCAAGGTAGGCAACAACAAAGCTGCAGTCAATCATGTAGAGTCTAGTAGAATATCAGACAGGTACCCATATACATAAGGCGATCATCAGTTAATGAAGGTAACTTCACAGCCACTATAAAGTATTACAGCTGTCTAGCTTTCTTTGAAATGCGCCTCTACTACCACCTACTTAGGTAGGTCGGTAGGTTACTTAACCTCTCGATGAAGGTACCTTACCGAGATACCTAGATGGGTAATGAAAGGTAGTTGTGGTAAGGTAGGTACCCACCTGTCTACCTCCCTGTACTAGGAAGCCGCTAATTAGTTGATTAAGCTCGCTGTCCTGTACATAGGTTAGGCGGGGTTAGTGGAGTCGGAGGATCCCCCGCCTGGGCTGGGATGCGCTAAATCCAGCCCCGGGGGCTCACAGCTCGCTGTAGGTAGCCAGGACAGCTCTTTACCTGGGCGCGTTCAAGAAACTTCCTAAATGATTCACTGGGTAACCATCAGCTTTGGGCAGTACATTCATTGGGCTTTACGGCAAATAGCTAGGCTCTATGTTGTATTCGTCACTGCCACTGCCACTGCCCGCGCCCTCGTCCGAGACGTCGCGGCCATCACCTCTCGGGTATGCCACACCGCGGTGTCGCGTGGAACGTCGAGGCACCACACGCTTCCCATTCACACTGGATACGGGAGAGACCACAGCTGCCCCCGGCGGCCGCGTCAGGGAATTCGCGCCATCGCCGTTGTCTACCATCAGATCCCCGGGCCCATCATCGTCTTCCTCGGGCACTGGGAAGAAGTTGGATGTGAACTTTTTCCCTTGGGACAGTCCTTGCTCATCGTTCGGCTGGTCGTCGTCGTCGAGCAGAAAGCCACCTCCCATATCCTCACTGTGTGTGACGGACTGCCCTGACCCATCGCAGTGATGACCAGATGGCTTGCCTGGCTGGGTGCTCTGAGGTTGAAACATATCCGCATCATCGCGTATGTGGCCGTAATCCTCTCGGATGCGCTCAACGATCCGCAGACCCTTGATGAACTTGCTCCACAGACGGAGCATTTCCTTCCTCTTCTTCTCGTCCTGCTTACGCGTTTTCTCTTCCTCGTTCTTCCGAACTTGGTCAACCACCTGGTCGTAGTATTCCGCGGCGCAGACAATGCCCTGGATCACGGGCACTGCCATGCGGTGCCCGAACTCAAAGTCTACCACAGCTTCGGCGTAGTCGATTCCAAGCCCTTTGCAGACTTTGACAGCCCCGCGATAAGGTATGTGAACGGCGCCCTCCGGACACATGTGCTCTGCGAAGAGATCGATATTGCCATACTCATTCTTTGGGATGATACCGTCCTTGATGGGAGGCGGGATGATCCACTCCGTTTGCTCCATGCTGTACAGGCCTTGTAGTACTTTCTCGCCGCTGAGGGCCTCGGCTTCGGCAATTTCCCGTCGACGGTTTGTCGTTGCCGCACGATACGGCACCCTTTTCAAAGCTTGTTGGCCTGGTCGAGGTGCCCGTCCTTGCTTGTGCCAAGTCTCCGCGCTCTTGACGTTGACCACGTCTTTTCGGGAGAAAACTGGCTCTTCGATGTCATCATTGATCGGGCTATTTGCCTTCGCCCTGCCTTTGGCCTTGATGCGGAACATCTTGATGGGCTGCGCTCCATGTATCAGTGCTTCTTCCCGCTTGAGGTGACGTTCTAGGCAGAATTCGGTGGACTGCTTGTAGAATTGCAACGTCTCCTCGCCATCTTTGACCGGTTTCTTCTCGAGCTGTGCCGCTTTAAGATCAGTCGAGTCCTCCATCTCGTCCACTTCCGTCAGGGGATGTTCGCGTGAGCCGCGCACGTAACCGCTCATGGCAGTCTTGAACCAATCACGCTGGTCATGCCTCTTGACTTTTCCATTTCGATCGTGAACTGGAATCTTTTCGACGGGCATCCTCATGCCTTTGGTTCGCCCGGGACGTACATGTCGTTTAAGGTACCTGACCGTAACGTCTTTTGCAGTTCCATCCGGAGAGTAGCCGACGACATAGGCGATGACCTGTCTAGCTCTGTCGGCTTTGCCGCCACGAGGCTCGAATGTCTCAACAAGTTCACGGTTTGTCGCAACAATCTTCTTGACGATTGGATCCACTGGAAGATAGGTCTTCGTCACCGGAGAAAGCACCTCGGTCCAATAATGAGGAAACTCCAAGTCTCGGTCAAAGTAGGTCTCTTCTTTTGCCGACGTCTTTGTGGTCATGTCGATTTCCAGCACCGAGTCGGCGTCGCTGTCGGGGTGCTCAACCTCGAGGTCTTCAGATGTTTCAGGACCTGCAACACTGTTGAATTGCGTTGAATTGCGGGTGATTCTTACACCTCCTGGACCTTTTCCAGCTCTGCCAGGTCGGGCTTTGTTGACTTCGGAAAGTCCGTGGGCGAGTTCCGATCGGCTGCTGCGCTGTGTCTCTTGGGCAGTGCCATCATTCATGAGACCCGCTTTCTGGCGTTTGACAATAGCCAGTGTGGTCATGTCTGTCTCCGGCTGGGCCTCTTCCATCTTCGTCCAGCCAAATCCTAGCGGCTGCAGGCTCGCTATCATGCGAGCCTCGAGTCCCAAAGCTCGCAGAAGTGCAGTAAACAACTGGGCCCCAACGTCTCGGCTGCCCGAGCAGAGCATCGCACGCTGCCGAAACTCGTCGAGATTCTGGATGCGTTCCCCGAACAGGGCAGGGTTGGCGCTTGCGGTACTTGCAGTGGCCCATGCCTTCGTGAGACGGTCGATCCGCTCTAGGGACATGTAGCCTTGCTTGCGCAATCCTGGGGCCGTGATCTTGAAGCGCTGCCTCCACCAAGATGCTAGACTCTTGACGAGCCTGTAGAGAGGATCGCCGTGACTCATATCAACCACGCCCGCTTCCAGACGCCCCGCCGCGGCGGCCCATTCTCTCGAACCAGCACTGTTGACCATGGCGGGAGCTTCAACCTTCGAGCGCCTTCGCTTCTTCGCGGCTGTCGTCGGCTTCTTCGCATGATGCGTCCGAATCTCGATATCAAGGCCACTGGCCTTCCTCCATCGATCCACTTCTTCAGCCATGCCTGGGGGAAGGTGGGACAGCATGATGGCCTGGACTTCCAGATCACAAAGCCAGGCGTTCCGGACCGCGTTGTGCCAGAGTAGGGATTGAACATGCACGCAATGCGTCGCGTTGCGGATCTTTCTCTCGATTTTTGATGGACCCTTTTTTTCGTCAAAGGGGTTTGTGAGAGATAACCGCGTGTCACGATGGAGTGTCAACTCGAGATCGCCTTGGATGCCGGGCTTTTCGATCATGGACGTTTGAGGAGCGGCTACATCTTCGAACTCGATAGCGTCTTCGTCTTCCTCGTCGTCTTCCTCGTCGTCATTGTTCTCTTTCGAACCGGCATATTGCTTGCTGCCACGGGCGCTGGCCGATCCAGCTGTGCCATGGGGAATGACAACATCTTCGAAGTCGGCATCCGAGAGATCTGTCAAAGAATCGCTCTCGTCACTGGTGTCCAGGCTTTCGAGGAACTCCTTGCCACCTTTGGATGTGGATGTTGATGTTGCGTCCAAGTCATCGTAAAGAGTCGCTTTCCGCCGCTTGCTGGGCGGTGTCACCTCTGCGCGTCCAGAAGCGCGCGACGAAGGCGAGGTTTCTTGCAACCTCTTGCGCGGAACAGTGGGAGGCATACTGGGGTCATGCCAAAGCCATAAAGCAGGGCCATGGGGTGCTGGTCCTTGGTATGCTGGCTGAGCTCCTGTCACAAGATCCGCCCGCGATAAGAGAGAGACCGAGTCCACAGGCGGAAAGTCGTGTGTAAGGCAAGTTCCGGAGGCATGAAATGGTTTCCAGACTCTTGCAATACCAGCAAGAAGGCGCTGGCGTCATCGACTCGCGACAGAAACACGAATGCACGTGATCGACGTTACTATGCCCGGTAAGGTACCTACCGCCTTACCTTACCAAACTAGCCAGGTTGCCAGGTAGGCGGGGACTGACCATCTTAACAATTACATTACAAACCAAGCTCCTGGTTGTTGTTTGTCACGCCTGGATTCCTCCTGCCTCTGCACTTGGACACGGCGTTGAGGATCCGGCAACGTACAGACAATGTACGCTGTGGCTTGTCCGACCGACATGAGTCCCTGTCTTGGCGGACAGCTCAGGGTTGATGACCGTTCTGATCCAGTATGACTTGGGCCGTTGCCCCGCCGCGCCGGTTGGACCGAAGCCTGGTCGCTCCAGCACATTCGAGACGCTTCCCCTTTGCTTCATAACACAAACACCAGGCTCCCGCGCCGCCGCGTCTGTGCTCGATCGCATACTTGAACACATTGCTCCGATCATTTGGCCCTTCAGCGATTTGACCTGCTTTCGACCCGAAGACCACCGCTACGCTCAAAAGCCGAGTGAACACCATGGCGTCCAACCAAAACACCGAGACGAGCTATGTCGAGATGGCCGAGTCCAAGGATGGATTCGACGCCTCTCTCGTAGGTAAACATTGCGAGTACGACTACTGCAACCAACTCGACTTCCTTCCATTCTTCTGCCAGTCCTGCAAGAAGACTTTTTGCCTCGACCATCGAACCGAAACGGCGCACAAGTGTGCCAACGAAGGCGCATGGGCCGAACGGCGACGCAAAGCCGAACTTGCGAAACCCTCCCTCGGCCATCACCGTCAACTTCGCGACACTGTCGCACAGAAGCCATGCGCATCCGTGTCGTGCAAGACCACGATTGGCACATCACTCGTCCCCGGTGTACACTGCCCGACATGTAATCGCGATTACTGCCTGAAACACCGACTCAAGGAAGATCACGATTGCAAGAACCTAGTGCCTATTGGAGCACGGCCAGGTGGAAGCCAGATGGATGTCGTCACGTCTCGGACAAAAAGTGCATTAGAGAAATTGAAGGCTTGGGGGTCCGCCAAGAAGGAACAGGCCAGCAGGTCGCTACCCAAGGCCAAACCAACAAGCGCATCGCAACGAATGATTGCGGTCAACAATCTCAAGAAGACCGCCAAGGGTGACGAAAAGCTCGCTGCCGAGAAGCGCGTGTATCTGTACGTTGAAGCCGAGGCTGAGACTACCAAGGCAAAGTATCCCAAGGGCGCATTCTTCTTTTCCAAAGATTGGGTAATCGGGAGGGCTTTGGATGACGCTGCAAAACGACTGCAAGTCGAGAACATAAACAACCGCTCCTCCGAAGAAACAGACAAGCTACGCGTCTTTCATGTAGAGGGAGGTCGTATACTCGAATTCAACGAGAAGGTTGGGGCTTCTCTGGTCAGTGGGAACACAGTCGTCCTCTTGCGAGGCGTCGGCCCGCCCCCTGACCTGATACAGATGTAGATGTTTACGAGCAAGCGCAGCTGGAAGATCCGGTCCAGATTTCACAATTTCCAAATGGTATTGTTGAACCATGAGTGAGAGCTAGTTTCGCTGCAGGCTGAGAGGGGAACGACAAACACGGTATCAATCAGGCGCAATGACGTCTTACAATTCCTTTTCCTTCTTTGGCTTCTTCACCAAAAGATCTTCGCGTCCCGTCGTGGGTGCATCCCCGACGTATGCCTTGCCGCCATACGTCTCAAAGCCCTTGTGGAAAAGCCACTCCACGGCGTTCTCGACCGGTTCATCGAACAAAGACGGCAAGGCAGGAACGACAGCGAGACCAAGGCCGATTGGTGCCCACGTTCGTATTGTCGTGTTCTTCGCGTTCTTCAAGGCCCTGCCAGAGTATCGCACCACGCTGTGGATAGTGAAAGCAGGCAGGCCCATACTGGCAAGACTCTGGAAGATAGCTCGCTGGACCATGACCGTTCGGTAGTCCTCGAGAGGGGACACTGTTCCAGGTTGGGCCTTTGCCATCTCCGGGCCAGCTTTCGCTGCGATTCCTGTAACCTTCTCCTGGCCCGGTGTTAAAGTGAGGGCAGGATTCAGGGTGCGTTGATTGTGCCAGTATGCCTTGTACCCTTCGTAGCTGACGTCGCCGAGTATGTAGAGCCACGAAATTCCGTATGCGCCCCGAACGATGTTAGGATGCGCCACCGGCCTGAACGACTCCCCAATATCAGAAGTGTACGCAACATAGCGATGCGCGGACATCAGGATGGTACGAATGCGGGTGGCGTATGCTGCATATCGAACATTGGACTCGGTCGACTCGGGGACACTTTGATTCGTTAGTGACGGTAGGGAGACGACACAAAACGGTCACCCACTATCCCTCCACCAGTTCATCGAAAAAGTTGTCATCCTTTTCCTGCTCCCGGGCTATCCGCTGCAGTGATGCCGGAAGTTGCTTGCGATCGGGGAGTTTGTCAGGGTCGAATTCCTTCTCACCCTGAGCCACGGTGGTGTCTTTGGCGGCCCTTGGCGTTTCAGCCAGCTTGTCTGCCTTTTGCTCGGATTTTCCCCACCACATATTGGGAGCGAGGATCTCTTCTTGATGCTATTTTGACGTTGCAGTGGGGGACGGACCAAGGCGTCTCGTTGGAGCGATGACGCTGGATGATGGGAATGCGCTGTGCCGATAAGGATAAGGTGAGCTGGCAAAGCATGGGTAGCTCCCAGCCACATGCCATACGTAGTGGCTGTGCTGGATTTGGGCCGAATCGGCCTGAGATTTCAGGCTACAGAATTAATGGAGCTTCGGCTCCAATCCTCGAGCTACAGCATCGCGAGTTTCCGGACTGCAAACTTCATACCCGCTCAATACCCACGATCAATCGACCGTTAGCCTGCTCCGCTGACTTCTTCAACACCCTCAAAATGGTCCAGTACTACAACATCGCCGGCGCCAAAGTCGGCTCCCACTACGTACGTTTTCCCGGTTACTGAAGCTCGCTCGCGTCGGTTTCATTGTGCCTGACATTGGTTTCAATAGCTGGCCATGGGCGTTCTCGGTGCCCTGTTTGGCGGCGCCTACATGGGCCTGAGTGGTGGCAGCAAGGCCGCCCCCGCCACTCCTCCCATCAATGCATCTAGCTCCGACGAGGCCGACTTCATTAAGTGCGTAGTCTCCGCTCGTCTTGCGCGAGACATCCCCCACCTGAAGCCACGATCTCCGGCCCTTGATGCAATGCTGACCCTTGGACAGGAAGTTCCTCGAGACCAGCGAACAGGAGCAGAAGAAGGAAGCGAAGCATTGATCATTGCCAACGACGGACAACACGAGCATTCAAGGGTCCCCCAGACCCGTGTACATTTAGAGATGGATTGACAAGGGAATGCCAGTCGAGGACTGCCCGTCGCAACCTTGATTCGATTGCGCTCCAAATACCATTGACACCAAGCCATGGAAGGCCGAATCTTGCAAAGGGCATACCGTGACCGGGACTTACCAGAGCCTTCCCTCCCCCCTTCTCCTGGATACTATGCCATTTCAACGACTCGTTCGCCAAGAAGTGTTGCTATTCCCCCCCGGCCAAGAGCACTTGCTCGTTCTTGATCGCCTCAGCTGGATTAACGTCACCGGTGGCTCGGACTCTGCTCGCACTCGTTCTCTCAGACAGCAACACGTATGTGGGAAGAACGAGGACTGCCTCGAGTCCAAGAACCCTCGACAATGGCAGCGGCGTCATCAGGGAGGTTGAAGTAGCATTTCCATCCCTCGCAACTATGTTCTGGTGACCCGTCTATCATCATTAGGGATGCCGTGTTGGCAGGTCACCGATAGTTCGAAAATCCCCTATGAAGTAGCTTGGTCATCATCCCAACACCCCTTCAACTAAGTATAGTCCGCTAGTCGCATGCACCAGATGGCCTTGCCAGCGCACAGGAATAGTTCGCCATCTTGACTGTGACAGAAACTTGAAACGCCGCCTGCGGAGTCCGTCAACTCAGTACGCCAAGGCTTCGTTTGGAAAGGTACGCACCGGAAACCCGAATCACTCCCATCAGTGTGCCTGTTGGGCTCCAGACCTCAACGCCGTCCCCGCAAGCAGCCCATACATTTCCAGATATGTCACAATGAAGCTGCATGGGGACACCATCTTTGACAAAGGCGAAAAGCCGACGATTGACCAAGAATGGAGCACCGTCTACATGCGTGATGTCGAATGCATATATCGTTGCCGTCCTGTTGTCAGATCTTAGCCAGAACCAACACCCACCGTGGCGCGCTATGCTACTCACGCATCGGAGCTCGTTCCATCTTCTCTACTGCTAGACCCGGTCAATGTGGAGAGGAATGAGTAGCTTTGTTCGGCTCGGCCAGCAGGTGCAAAGGAACGGGCGCCTGCGTCGGATACATAAACCCGCCCACGTGGGGCATCAATCGCGATCCCGACGGGCTTTTGAAAACCATCCGCCATGGCTCGAACCTGCTGTGTCCCTGAATCATATCGATAAATCTGAGAAGGGAGTATTGGCTGCTCTCGGAAGCCGGCCTCGTGCCCTATAGCAGGATCGGTGAACCAGATGGACCAGTCCGGGTGCAAAGTAGCGCCGTGTGGCGAGTTGAAAGGCTTGCCGTGATAATCGGTAATACATGCGATGGGACGCTCTCCTCGGGGCATGAGGTACACCCCGCCGGTATGTGGTGACAGGTTCCCTTGGGAACAGAAGAGAATGGTATCAGGTCCAGCTCCTGTTCCGTGATTCTCCTTGCGAGGTACTCGACATCCCGCTGCCGGCATAGGCATGTCCACGGGCGGACGGAGCTTTTGCCATTCAACGGTGTTGACTTCTCCTGTGCGTTCGTCCCGCCGAAGTTGAATTTTGGACATGAGAACAACCGGGACCTGCGTACCGGTGGTTTTAAGTGGCTGCGAAGTCGTATATAGTTCATCGCTACCCGGGAGATGCACACATGCCGTTTGAAAAAAAGGGCTCTGTGACGTCTCGGCTGAAAGAAGAAGCGCATGTGTGGGAGCCTTACCAACAATGCTCGAGAAGGAATGATGATACTCCTGAATGGAAATGCCCTTGCATCGCAGCAATGTCAATCTTCTGGACCTTTGTGTAGGTTATGTTACCGCCTACCTCTTGATCGGTCTGTTTGTTCTCAGCGGTGCCCGGGGCGGCCTGGAGCATGTCAGCCCGACATTGTTTCACTCCTTTGCGATATCGGCGGGCTGCTGAATGTAACAGACCTTCAGAAGTGTTGGGACAAAAAAGATGCCATCTCGCCTCGTAGAAGCCATTCTTGAGTACCTAAGGAGGACTCGTAGGGCCCGGACTCGACTGCTCGAATGACCTTTGTCTGATGGATTGGGTTTTTGGTAGAGACCAGTGAATGGCCCCAAACCGTGTGGCTTAATGGTGACGTAGGAAATGAGCCAATGTCAATGTTGAAATGCCTCATAGGTATGTCAAGCAAGCATGATACCGCGTCCAGAAAGGTCTACCGGGGGTTGTCATTTGTTTTGATGATAGGTAGAAATGGGGTCCGGGGAAGCCCCTGATCCTAGCTGGAAACCAAATTGAGCGATTGCGGGTAGACAGCCTTGTCAATCAAGTAAGCTGGATGCTTTTCAAAGTGCATGCATCACATATCAAGACCAGAAGTATGCGATTGCTCTCGCTCATGGTTTTGAACCTACTAGTAGGCAGGTATGGGCTGGTGTCGAGCTTGAGGTTCCCACGCAATCAGCGCAGCAGTCCAAGCGGCATTGGCGACATCAATGGAAAGTGGGGGTTGAGTCAGGGGCCATGCCTACTTACCTTACCCCGCCATCCTCCGAAACGCGTCTGCACCCGATGAGACGCGTCTTCCGCCAGTGCAACCATTCCATTAACCCCGACTCGACTTCGAAAACACCAGTCTTTTGCCATTAGCTTCTGGATACGATTACCTCTCCGCGATTGTAGAAACTCAGTATGACCCTTTCAAATACCACCGTTGGCGCAACTGTGCCGCCACAGGAGCAATCCACGCAAGACAACACTCGCACGGCAACACGCCATGAAGAGTACCAGTATCTTGATCTGGTGCGGGAGATTTTACGCGACGGCGAACACCGCCCTGATAGGTAGAATCAGTTCCAAGAAGACACGGAGTTTAAACTCTGCTGACCAAAAACAGAACAGGAACAGGCACGATCTCGATGTTTGCGCCAACGCCACTCAAATTTTCCCTGAACAAGGACGACCAGCCGGTGCTCCCACTCCTCACGACAAAACGCGTTTTCCTGCGTGCAGTTGTGGCTGAGCTTCTTTGGTTCATCGAAGGCAATACTTCTTCTCTCGCTCTGAGTGAAGCTGGCGTCAAAATCTGGGACGGCAACGGATCGCGCGAGTTCTTGGACAGCGTGGGACTCTCGCATCGTGAGGTCGGCGATCTCGGTCCCGTGTATGGTTTCCAGTGGAGGCATTTCGGCGCTGAATACGTGGACTCCAAGACCGACTACACGGGACAGGGAGTCGATCAACTTGCCGAAGTCATCTACAAGCTTAAGCACACCCCTTACGACCGCCGCATACTTCTCTCCGCATGGAACCCTGCCCACTTGAAGCAGATGGCCCTACCTCCATGCCACATGTTTGCCCAGTTCTACGTTTCGTATCCCCGGGCGAAGCAAGCAGCTGCGGTTTCGGACAATGCCTCCCCGAAGGGATATCTACACTGCCAGCTCTACCAGAGATCCTGCGATATGGGACTGGGTGTACCTTTCAATATCGCCAGCTACGCGTTGCTGACACATATGATTGCTCGGGCCTGCGACCTTGTTCCGGGTACCCTCACTCACGTTATGGGCGACGCACATGTCTATGTTGATCATGTTGATGCTCTGAAGACTCAGCTAGAGCGGGAGCCCAGGGATTTCCCGACGCTCGATATTCTGAAGGACCCAGGCTGCAGCATCGATGGATGGAAGGCGGAAGACTTTGTTGTTAGGGGATACGATCCACACAAGACGATCGCGATGAAGATGTCCGTCTAGACGGACAGCTGGCCGGTCGGTGTTGGGGCACCACTGTCGAAGGGTAACATGATAGGCATGTTGCATCTCGGACTGTGGGGCATCTTAATAAACGACTATCTCCACAATAATGACCAGCAACTCCAATGGCCATTGGGATTTGAAACCGTGCGCACCGCCCACTTGTGACGCATTTTACACTGTAGGACGTTCTGGCAAGCAACAACCCCCCGTCCTAACAATGCTTTCTTTCCCCCATAACTGCAAATCTGCCATCTCCACCACATCGCAACCATCGACCCGGATACAACGATCACTTCCATCAATCGCATCGCGCCATCTCAGCCATCGTTCATTGTCGTCGCGTTGCGGCCTTGAGAGCTAGCCTCCATGGCTGACCAACACATGGTGGCTGGTCTTGATGGCCACGATTCTCACACCATCCAGGATGCCCACGACGCCCACGACGTACACGAAGTACACGAAGTCCATGAACCTAACGAAAACCCCGAAGTCCAGGACGCCCACGATGTACACGACGAGCAAATTGCACATGACGTGACCGACGTCGACGATGCATCAGCTTTGAGCGGCGCGCCCCAAAATGGCACTCCAGGGCCCAAGGAGCGGCACTCCTTGACCCTCGATCAGCGACGCGCTCTTCGCAGGTGGGCAAACTCGCAGACCATCCGCCCAAGCCACAAGACCTGCATCGAGTGGTTTTACACCCGCTACGGCCAGCACATATCCCAATCGACTGTGTCACATTCGTTGTCGCCCAAATACTCACGCCTCGACGGCGATAACCCGCAGCTCTCGGGCTCCCGCTTGCGGTTCGGTAATTGGCCTGATGTCGAGAAGCTCGTCCTGCTATGGTACCAGCAGGTCCAGGCATCCGGTCGGCAGCCGACGAACGAAGAGCTCGGCGAGAAGGCAAAATCCATCTTTGCCCAGCTGCCACGCTACAAAGATGAGCAGCCACCTGAGTTCTCCCCCGGCTGGATCCACCGATTCAAGAAGCGTTATGGTCTCCTTGTGCGCCGCCAGCGCCGCCACGGGGATGGCTCCGTCAGCCCCGCGGAGGACATCAACTACCTTGCCGACAGCGTACCCCGCTTCATGGGTGTCTCGCCCGAGACTTCACCAGCCGCCATCAAGGAGTCCGTTCTACGAGTAGTCGGCGTCGAAGCTACCCTCCAGATTTGTGCACTTGTTCGTGACGAGATCCTCCGTCGCACGCAGAATCACATCACCTTGCCACCCGGGAGTGGTTCGCCGCCGGCTCCCCATCCCATCGCGCCGCAACCTCCGCCAACGGATCCCAATCTCGTCCCCGCTCCCACGACCACGACCGATACGACCATGTACGGCGCCGAGGACGACCCCGAGGTCGTCCTGCAGAATGCCCTGCGGCAGCTTCAGCAGGAGGAGGCCGATGCCGAGGCCAGCGCCGCTGTTGCGCGGGAGGAGAGAGAACAGAGAGAGCGGGCGCAGGGCACCGCAGCCGCCGCTCTTGCAACGCCCATGCACAATCGCCAATCCGTGGGAGCCGCGGCACGCTTCACGCCCATGCCCGGAAATGGCCCTCTGCACGGCCCCAACGGAGAAGATATGACTTTGACGCCCATCAAGGCTGATGAGCCCATCTCGTCGCACGACCGTCCTGTGCGCTGTCCCTTCTGCATCAATCAGCGGATGCTGCGCACGATCAAGGAGGCCGTGGAGCACCTTTCCACCCATGTTGTTGTTTAATCGCGAGGCCGAATGCCCGGAATTCGGAAAATAGCTAGGCACGTGGAGTTTACGGGGAACCTTCGACATTGTTACGCTATGGCATTTCGGTATGGAAAGCGAGGTAGGATGACGGCCATGACAGTACTCGTGCCGCAGGTAATAAAATTGTAATTGTCCAGAGACTTTAGGTCAAGCCAGGCACAAGAGCTCGCAGCATATTGTATTCACGCATCTCATTCATATCGCGCCCTGCCTGGCCGCATTGATGAGTGGTATAAAATAGTTTCCGCGACCCTTGAACCGCCCCCGAACAGGGACACGCACATCTCCAGGCTCTCTTGCAACGGCAAGCCGTCATGCAAATCAAACTCGGGTAGGCCACGATTGACCTGGAATGACCCTCTCAGTGCCCCCTCGAAGACCCGATAACGCCGTTCTGGCTGACATGCAGCCCGCTGGAGGCACTGCCCACGATATCCCTAGTAACCCTGGAAGTCTTTGGAGAAGACGAAACATCGAGAAAATAGATAAGCTGGGGAATAACGAGAAATGAGAAATGTAGCTGCGAGGTCTGCACCTCGCACCCGGGTTCATGGTTCGAATGGTATAAAGTCGTCATCCATCGTCGAGCGTCGAAGACAAGAGAAAGGCGAAGAACCAAAAAGGGTAAGCCTAAGGCTGAACGAATGTGAAGAAATGAAGAAGAACATGCCGTGATGGTGTGATGTGTGTCAGCGACCGGTCAGGCCGCTGCTATGCCGCTCAAGGATCAAGGCCAGCTACCGTGGTCGAAGAAGGACGATCAAGAACGCTTGAAGAACACGGGCAGTGGTTGCCAAGACTGCATGGCAGCAGCGACATGATGACGAGGTCCAAGCCATGTTGCTGAGACTGCCTCAGACATGCTCGACGTAAAGAAGCAGCTTTTCGTTTCGTTGCAGAGCAATGTCCAGATCATTGTTGCTCATTAGGCTGGGTTTGTCTCCCGTCCTCTCATCCTTGTAGAAGAGCTCTATCGAGTCGCCCTGCGGAATCTTTAATCGGTCGGCGATCTTGTCGTGCAGTTGTTGATATTGAATGTCGGTGGGAACGCGTATTGCGATCAAGTCGCCGTTGAAGCATAGCTTGACCTTCATGGCGGACACTGCCTGGTTGATACCCGGTGACGATGTCTGCGACGGTTGCGACATTGTCGACGTCTGGCGCGCCATACTCGGCTGGCTTGCGTTGGGGCCTGCCATGCCTGGTCGTTGTGGTGCAGCAGAGAGGCCTCCGAAACCAGCACTGTTCAGATTGTTTCGAGAGGACTGACGAGAAGCACCGTCGGCGGGCGAGTCGGTAGACGATGGCTGAGAGCCGCCAGACAGACGGTATTCTTCTCCTGCTGCAGCCGGATCCATCTCATAATCGCCCTCCCTTGGGGCGAAGAACTGCTTGACGAGCATACATCTCGAGATGTACGGCGGCTGAGCAAGCAGGTTCTTCACGTAGGCGTCGAGGTTGTGTAAACGGCCCTCGGTAATGACCTCGTTGACGTAGTTGACGGGCCCGGGCATATATGGTAGCGTCCGTTTCTGCTCCCCGGTGTTGCCCGCTTCTGCCGGGAATTCGGTGAGGAGCGCGATCTGGAAGTCGTAGAAGTCTTCGTAGTATCGCGACAGCTCCCAATGTCGGCCGTCCTCAAGGACAGCTTCGATTACGAACCAGTACTTCTCCTCTGCGAAGCAATATCTGGGAATACGCGCCTCGATCGGCGCGTAAAGCTGCGTGGCAGGTTTGTGGTAAGGCGCCTGCTGACCTGACGCCTGTTGCGATGAGCGCGCTTGGTATGGCTGGCTGTTCTGGCGCTGTGACTGCACGTAGGCTTTATGTTAGATCGTGGCTAGCCAGACACAGTTACGGCGGTACTCACCTGACCGAGGCCGTTCTGACTGCTTGTTCGGTTGTGACCCTGCTGTTGCAGACTCAAGCGTTCCATGCCCTGGTCAAGACCTTGTTGAGGACCGGCACCTTCAAATTTGCCCAGAGTGATGCTGCTGTTCTTGTACTCGGCAGTCATCTTCTTCCACTCTTCGACCCTGGGTACGCCGGCCTTCTTGATGGCATCCCCTGGGTTGGCAACGGCCTTGTCTGATGCCATGTCCCGAATCTCGATAAAGGAGACTGGGATGAGGCCAGGGCCACCGAGCCTACCGATGGGCTTTGCGACAAACCATTCTGGATTGGATTGCGCAATGACGATGATGGCCTCCCCTGCCTTGGCCTCGAGCTCGTCTGCTCGCTCCGCCTTGAAGTCGTACATGACGATGCCGTACACCATGGCCCCGTTCTTGCCCGAGCGAGACATGCGCTGACCTGGTATCTGCATAGGTTGCCCATTGTGCATAGGTGCGCTGGGTGATGATATGGGTCCGGTTGGCCCTCCCTGGCCTGGTCCCGAGCTGGGCCGACCCGCGGATGGCCCCTCCGCATAGCCCGAATCGTGATCGGGGTTCTTGGAGATGGGAGCGCGGGGAGGGGGGGCGCCATCAGATTGGCCACTGTCTCGTTCGGTTCGACCCAGCGCCTGGAAGAAGGCAACAGGCACAAGGCCACGGGCATCTGGTAGCGCAGGGTTACAGGCCTCGTACCAGTCGGCATCGTCTTCCCGGCCTATGACATGGAAAAAGTCCCCCCGCGAGAAGCTCAATTCCTGGCTGGATTGTGCTTCATAGTCGTAGAGAGCACGGATGACCTTTGGAAAGAAGCGGTGTCAGCGCAAACCAACAGGCGCGTGCATCAGGAGCCGACCGACCTTCTTCGGTGGGACAATTGCGACAGCAGATTTGGGCGCAATCGATACTTTTGCTGGGTCCTTCTCGCCTTTGATCGATCTTCGGAGTGCCTTCACAAAGGAGCTCATAGTCAGCAAGGTTCAGCGAAAGTACCATAGAGGAATCGGTGGCCCGCGCTGGAGGGTGAATGTAGAGTAGCGTGTTCAAGCGCTCGTCTTCCGAGGACCAATATCGCGTGCGTGGCCCAGATGCCGCGTAGGCGTTTTTTGTTGTTGCGCCAATCCCAGAGTGCAAGGACAAGTCGTAGCCAGGCGCTTCTGAAGAGCCTCTGGTGCGCAGACGGCACTGTTCGATTCCCGACGAACACCTAGCAGGCAAGCATACAGGGCTGGTGGAGATGATGGGAAGGCTGAACGGCGGCACGAAATTCGCCGCGCACGACAAGGCAGGGGAGCCGCGTTGAAGAAACGAAGAAGACCAGGTACTAGGGGAAGGCGGGGGAGGGGCTCACGAACCTTCATCTTGTGCGACCGACACGGCGGTTGGGCACCAGCTCTTGCCGCGGAAGGGCCTCACAGAGGGCCGCTTTTGCAATGGCGGGCGCGCCCTTTGTTGCTGCTGTCCTTAGTGTAACGGCGCCGCCCGAGTCCCCGAGAATCAGCTCTGCACCCTGTTGCAACAGCTGTTGTCTTGTCTTGTCTGCGGCCGAGGCTGAATATGGTGGATCGGTGCGAGGCCCACAAAGGTGTGATGCAATGCTGAATGTTGATGTACCCGTGAGGTTCTTACTGCCGGTCGCGAAGCAGAAGGCAAGGTGGTGGTGGTGTCGCGGGCGCCTCAATCGTCGAGCGGGGTGGGAAAGGATTGCGTGTAGTTTCTCATGGGCCTCGTAAAGCGGGAAACTGTGTTGTGGCCTAGACGCGCCTGACTTGGAGTTTGTCGCAATATCTCGATTCGACCGCGCTTTAGGGTCGCCCGAAATCTTCAGTGGAAGGCCTTTGGAGGTCGGCAGGTCCAATTGTCGTGTTGCGCTGGTGGTTGAGGATAGAGAGTGATCGAAGTGGGTTGGTTGAATCACACGAGTTCTTTTGCTGGGGCAAATACCGCAATCCTGAGTCGTGAATCGGCAGCCTGAATCATCCGCTCGCCGGAGTCCCTCTTGCTCTGTCTTGGGGGCGCTTGTTACGATACTTCTTGACTCCCTGGTCGTCAATCGATTCACAGCCCGAACGATGGTGTCAGGCTTGATGGTCACCGAACGGGGGAAGGAGGGGAATGGAGGGGGATTCGCAGAGGAATTGAATGCATAGGCAAGGTCACGGACGCGGCAGGTGGAGGGAACCCGATGGAAAAAGGCTTTGCTTGGCTCCCTGCATCCTGCGAGCCACATGGGACAGGTCCAGGTTCTCCCCTCTTTCTCCCACTGAGCAAGCCGACCGACAGGGGGCCATCAGCTGGGGAGTCAGCCCAGGAAAAGGGGCGCAGGGGCCACGGTGGGGTGCGCGACCCGTCTTACCTCCCCCGGTCTGGTTGATTTGATTTCTTTCCCCCACCATGCCTTGCTAACTTGCTTCGAGGAAGGGTGATACTTGAATGTCTCGTCGCCGCGACCGCCCCCTTCTATGATGCCCTGTTTCGTTTGGTCTCCGGAAACCTGAGCATCAACCTCCGCCTTAGTACAACGCGCCGAGTAGGCGGCTTTGGTGGGGTACTTCCGGTACCAGTCTGATCCGGCCTGACATCATCTTGTAGCATGCCCTGTACAGTACATCTTGTTTCAATCATTGCCGGTCACTGGCCGCTTCAATTAGATGAGGACAAGGTCCACGTCGTGGCGGCGCATTGGATGTCCCGGACTGAAGCCATGAGATGAAACCGGCTCGTACAGGGATCTGTCTTCCGAACCGCCCGCATCCATCGCCGACGACACGTCAGATGCGGGAGGTCATCGTCCACTTCTGCCGGAGCAGCACGCAGCCAGGGCATGTCAGCTGCTGCGGATGGCCTGCACATGACAAGGGACACTTCGATCATCGCGTCGAGTCAGATCCGCACGTAGTCGCGCACGGCTTGTTCGGCCAACAAAGCGTCTCCAGACATTCTTTGGACTACCTATCCGAGCGCTCGCCTTTGCCCATTCTCATCTCAAGGTCTTTCTGTTGACTCAGTCAAACCCCATGGTCCAACCCGGGGCAGCTTGCCGCACTATCGGCCACGCAATGTGAGAAGCCCACCCGTAATACCTGCTGGGTGTGAATTGCAGCTTTCCGCACCGTGGATGGAAACGCTGGGCAAAGGTTCTCAAGGCTCCAGTCAGGCGGAGTTGTGGCGCGAGGGAGGGAGACGCTGGTACTTGGACCACGGGCGTCGTGATACTCAGGGGGCTACGTGTAGTCGTGGTGACGCTCGTCGTGACTCATCTCGGCGCTTTGCTGCCCTCCGAAGGATGCGAGCGACGCCTGGCAACTGCATGCATGTGAACTGCTGGGCGGGCAGGTTCAGGGGGGGTCTGTGAATTATATCTGGCCCTTGATATCGACTGTGCGGAAGGCTGCCCCTCTTGCGGCTTCAAAAAGCTGACCAGCCTTGCCAGTGAGGAGAGTGATGGAATCACCGCGCTCTTCGAGCAAACCCTGACCCTCGTAGTCGACGATGAACTGGGCAGCATCGTGGTCGGATTCAAAACCCAATTCTTCTGTAATGAACCGCAATTTCACATCTGGTTTGTAACTAGAAAAATTGTGAGCAAGAGCGCCGGACGCCACGTTTCGTGGGGTTCTTGGACTCACGCTTTGCAAATGTTGCACAACGCAGCAAGGCGTTCTCGAACAACGAACATATCCATGAGATATGCGCCCATGTTGGGAGTGTCGAGATAGAGCTGAAAAAATCTGTGGTAGTTGCCCAGAGCGAGGGCGGAACGAACACTGAGAGCATGCTTGATGGGCCCTTCCTCCTTCTCTGTTTGGGTTAGATCGGCCAGGGCATCATTGAGGCCGGTGCGGTTTGCGGTATGGATGAAGTAGAGTATACGATATGCCTTGAACTCGAGAGGGGAACCTTTCAGGCCCAGACCGTACAGCATGCGGAGCTGAGTCTGGCACTGATTGTACTCACCTAGGTCCCCCTTCTCCAATGCGATCCGCGCGTGAAGCTCGTAAACGCTCACGGTGAAGTCGTTCTTGATGCGCTGGACAGTCAAGTCCTGGCGTACAGATTTCAGTTGATCGCAGATGTAGGAGTAGTTGCTCTCCTTCCTCCATTTCCGCTTCAGCAAGTCCACTGTCTGATGCAGCACACGCTCGGGCCGCACTTGTGAAGGGATAGGGGCTGATGTCAGGCGCAGATACCTCTTCTCGAGAGTCTCGCATGTGCCGACAACGGGACCAGCAGACGGCGGTGGCGTAGGAGAGCGTGGAGCGGATTGTATATTGCCCCAGCGGCGTTGTCGCTTCTCCATCTGCTTCTGGGACTTACTTGTTTTGGGCAGTGAATCATCTGTCCAAGAACGCTTGTCAGGCGAGGCGAAGGTGACGCGGTCCTCCAGCGAGGCGGAACGGTTGATGCCACCTGATCGCCAAGGGACCCCGGAGGTCGAGTCTCCAAGGCCACCCAAGTCAGACGACTTGCGTTTTCTTGCACTTGACCCGAGGGCCCCTTGTCGATCTTCCATGATCACAGCGGTTGGAGACTTCATGCTGGACCAGTCCACGACGTGTAGGCTGCTGTCTTCCATGGCTCGCGTGATGATCTCCTTCAGCTTGGCTTCGACATCAGAGCGCGATACCGATGGGTGCATGTTGGCAGGCAGGAAGGCACGGCTAACATATTGTCTCACTGGCTCCGGGAAGGTTACTTTGCCAGGATTCGGAGTGGGCGCATCGTTAGTGGGGAATGAGGGCGTGGAGGCGGCAGTGGCAGCGGCGTTTGGCGTGTTGGCGGGCAGCGCGCCAACCGTAGAGGGAGGGGGGATATACTGTCCGAAACCCTGGCGAACGTGAACGGCAGTATATGCAGGGACTGTTAAGGGGATATTAGCAAAGCCTGTTGGTTCATCTCGATGCAGAGTACACAAACCGGCTGGTGGATAGGCGTATGTTGTCGGCGGTGGAGGCTGAGCTTGCGAGTGACCAGGCGGTGGGGACCAGCTCGAGGGCATCATCGCTGCTCCGGGATCGCAGCCTGAGTTCGAGCTGCAGTGCCTTGTGTCGAAGCTGAGGATTAGTACCTAGGAAGCCGCGAAAGACTCGACCTGCTTCGAAATAGGCGCGATGGGAGTGTGGTGTTGGGGGGAAGTCCTGAGCGGGATGGGGGAGACACCGAGGAAGCGACTTGGAGCCTCAAAGGCGCGGGAGCGAGAGGGTGGGGCCTGGCGCAGGTGAACCAAAATGATCACGTGACAGCCACCTCCTCGGGAGTCCTGTCGGTCGTTGGCTGCTTCTGACACAAACATTCGGCATTGCGAAATCAGGTAGGTAGATCACTACTTATCATCAGTGCGATGACCTGCTTTCTTGCAATACCCCGATTACCAAACTTTGAGCCCCGCTCATAGACCTCCCACGCTCTCTGCCCACGCAGCGCGGTGGGGATCTCCATGCCGCCTTAGTACATCGATGTGACGTAAGTTGCACTGGCATTCACATCTTCCATGCGACCGTCCAAAAGGTGACAGCGCCCTAACACCGACGTCTTTCCCACGCTTCCAAGCCACGTTGCTCGAGCTGGCAAGGCGCCGACCAGCGATGACGGATGTTTCTCAAGTACATCGACCTCACCACGGCACTTCGGCCCTCCTATCTCCCAGATGAGGTCCTTCTGTTTGTTCAGGACAATGTCGGCCTGTATGAGGGGTATTGTTGCCAACATTCCTTCTGAAACCTTGCAACGCTGACGCTGACTGCCATCCAGAAAGTATAAACTACCGAACCAGCAGAGTGGTCAAGTTTACCTTACCTCACACCGAATATGTTACGTCGACAAAGAGCATCCACGCAAGCACTCGGTTGCCCTAGACCTACGGGACGTCGATCGATATGAGTTCTATGCTGGATTCCTCAAATCATCGGCCAAAGTCACGCTGGTCCCCAAACCTTTGAACCGGTCCTCTCTCCAGACTCGTGCAACAGCCTTTTCGCCAGCATCGGGTCGCGCAAGCCCCAACTCGCATGCTCGAGCTGAGAGCCCGTACGTGCCGCCCGCTGAGCCACAAGCGAAGACATCCGCCACCTGGGTCTGCACCATCTGTAGCTTTTCGAACCCGGTGCCCTCCAATTTCGATCCAACTGCAGCCAACGTCCACACCCCGCTCCCACCATGCCTTGCGTGCGGTATCAAACCTACGTTGGCACATGTCTTGAAGGCGGCGATAGCAAATGCGACCAATCGAAAGACGGCACCCTCTGACGCATCTGATCACCCGACTCGCCCCCAGCAGACGCGGCCTCGACGATCCAGTACACGCTCTGATATCCCGGGCGTGCGGCACCCTCCACCATGGCCTTCGGCGTCCGCCATCGTAGGTGCTGGCAGTATCACTGCTACCACAGAGCCAAATTCAACGGAGACGTTCCAATGCCCTCGGTGCACCTTTCATAACCACCCATCTCTTTTGGCATGCGAAATGTGCGGCGGCCCTCTACTCTCCCAAGCCCCCGTCAACACCCGACATCTCGACGAACCGCGGCGTACGGAGTCACCGGGGCCTACGCTCAACACGGTTCTTGCACACGACACTGCCGAGAATGTCAAGATTTCATTCAGAGGGGGCGGCGAAAAGATTTTCTACGAACGACTCAAGGGTTCCATGGCGCAGCGGAAGTGGCTGCTGCAAGGCGCCCCCCCTGTGCCCAAGCATCATCGTACGGGCGACGAGGGCAATGATGGAGCACGCCTTGCTGCTGCGGATTCTCCCGTCACCAAAAAGGGCGTTGGCATTGCTGGCCTTGAGCAGCGGGGGCTCGACATGCGCAAGAACAACGAAGTCATGATCGGAACCGCGTTTGAGGATCTCGATGCTCTCATGGCTTCGGCCAAAGAGATAGTCGCTCTTGCAGAAACATTTGCCCGCCAGGCGAACGGTTCAAGCGGTGCGGCCACGTCCGAGACGACCGCCCTTCTTGCCGAATCTGCCTTCCAGCTTGGGCTCGTGACTACCAAGGACATTGTTGGCGGGAGTAGCTCGGAGGCATTGTACCTGTCGGAGCTGGCTCGGACCCTGGCCGAATTCCTGACCGATAACGCGAGAGGCGTCTTGAAAAAGGCAGGCGGCATTGTCAATCTCGTTGACTTGTGGGCCATGTTCAACCGTGCTCGGGGCGGCGTTGAACTTGTAAGCCCAATGGATCTGGAAAAGGCTGCTCGGATGTGGGAGGACCTGAAGTTACCGGTGCGATTGCGGACGTTCAAAAGTGGTGTCATGGTCGTCCAAGGACGGGACCGTACGGACGAGACGACCATCGCTGCCATCCGTTCATGGATGGCCGATCTGCACCAGTTCCCACCTGAGAAGGACGTACCTTGGGATTGGTACGAATTTGGAAGAGGTGTCACGGCGCGGGACGCTGCCGAACGATTCGGCTGGAGCATTGGCGTCGCCGAGGAAGAATTGGAAATGGCAGAGGAACGGGGTGTACTGTGCCGCGAAGAAGGCATCGAAGGCCTCAAATTTTGGGAGAATTTTCTTGGTTCCTCGGACTCCAAGCCTCGAAAGGTTCAAGACGAGGAAGAGCAGATTACAAGGGCGCTCAAGGAAGCGGGATTCCTGTGACCACCAGGTTTTCTTCGCATGTCCTCCTCGGGCCTGTGTTCGTGTCGCGTCACCAGCGACTTACACCGGCCGTCTACCCAGGTCTAATCTACATGAACGAATACAAAAACGCCAATGCCACAAGCCGTGGGCCGTCTATATGCTGTACAATGAGGCTTACCAGATCTTATACAAGTCGCTCCATCAAGTTCCGCCGAAGTTTCGTATTAATGACGCCGCCACAGCCGTATGCTGGGACTATGCGTGCCACACGCGCCGCAACACTGACTGCCCAATTCCTCCTGACGGCGTCCCACCTATCCCGCCAGGGGATACTCACTACCCCGGATGGTCTGTTGTACAGGTCGAGTCCTAGTAAGTGCAGCGGTGTGCTGAATGTTTGTACGGCTGCCGGTATCGCAAATTGTGCCACAGTCATGCCACTGATGCTTCTTCTCGTCTGCTCTGTCAGGCGTTGGTCGAGTAATGGTCCAAGCATCGGTGGTAGGTTGAAGCTGGAGAAGATCGTGATGCAGTCGCGAATGGCGAACAGTGCATATGATGCCGGCTGAACGGGACGTGGGACTACACCCGGGGGGCCATACAAGCGGACGAACACTTGATCTTTGTATACGCAAATGCCGATGTTTGCTGCTGAGCTCGCGGCGAACTTTGCGGTGCCTGCGGTCACGGTAGTCGCGGGTCTATTGTCCACAGTCGAGTATATCGTGTCGGTTATATTGGCCGTCAAATATGTGCCGCCATACAGGCAGAATATCAAAGCAGCAGGTCGGGAGAGAAGGAAGTTGTGAGGTTTGGCCAGGAGGGTACGGATGGAATTCTTTATGGAATCGCCGAGTGTGTTGCGCCCAGAGGCATTTTCCATGATCGACCTGTACGTAGAAATCAGCTCCAGTCGAGAATCGCGCGCGATGGGTATGGGAAGTACCGGTCGATCATGGTCACGATTGGCGCGACGAGTATACCAGCGCAAGCGGCGCTCACGGCGTCGGCACCAATACGTAGTCCTAGCTGCTCCGTGTTCCACCTACGCGGTTGTGTCGCAGGTGGTCGAGCTTGTTGTTCGGGACCTGGCCGTGACATCGTCGAGGGCAAAGGAGCCGGGGTTGGTGGCGTGCAAGCTGGCGACAGCGTTTCGTTCGCAGTCATCCTGAATAGCACGATGCTTCATATCTCCTAAAAGGAAGAGGCTTTGCGTGTCACGTTAGAACTAGTTGCAGGAGGACCGTAAGGAGGCGCCAGTGTTGCGACCGTGAAGCTGCATGTGCAGAAGGTAGGCGATGGGGAGGACTAGTAGTGCATCATGCTGAGGTTCGTAAACTGACGAAATGCTGCTTGACATCGCGTATCGGCGACTGGCTCATCAGACCGAGCTCGAATGACAGTGGACTGCCAACCATGACGAATCGGCTGTTCTACATTACATAGCTCCCTTACCATGTCGCGACAATCCTGGTCGGACGCACCGATATCGGAGACTGTCCCTGCGCCGCCCACGATAAGAGCAACATTGCTGAGTAAGACTCAACGAAGCATCGTCGTGCACAGATCAGCCAGCACATTGCAACAACATTTCCCGCCACTTGTGAACGAGAACTTGAATGGTTATACCAACAATCGAATTTCATTAGCGGGAGCTCCTCGCGACTGTGGTCATGGCGCGACCGATCTTCTTTTGCCAGAAGGCAAAGGACACCCGTAGAAGCATACTCTCTCACTGGCTCGATTGCTCGCCAGAAGCCGATCCCTCCTCTCCTGATACGCCCTGCTGCCGCTGCAGCATTGACTCAACCAAGGCCGTCAACCTGTCTATCTTGTCTGAAAGCTCAGAGACGCGAACTTCCGCGGGAGTCGGGCCGTCCATGCCTTCATCTTCATGCTCATGTGGTCGGAGTGACGAGCGGTGCATATGCGCACTTAGCCTGATCGTTGAAGTCGGGCGTTCCATGCCACTTCGCGGCCTCTGTCGCACACTGATGTCCGATGAGCTTTTCGGCCCCTTGAAGCCGGCGTACTCATCCGGAAGGACTCGCCGCCGTATCAATTCGTATAGCTGGATCGCAGCCACAATCGGAAGATGGGTGGCTCGGAGCAACAAGATGCGCCCGGCTCGAAACTTGTCATCCCTTGGAAGGAAGAGGCGAAGTGGACGGAATATCACGAGTGCCACTAGGTTGAACGGCGGGTAAAAGTGCGTGAGGCGATTGCTAGTCGAAGCCTCGAGCACGTACACGCTGTAGACGTAGAGATACTCCTCACGAGCGTGCGTGATAACGCGGGAGAATGAATTGGAGAGCATACCGGTGAGGGAACCCATGAGGAGAATAGACGAGAGCGTGACGAAGATGATCATGAGAGGCGGCCCAAATACGGGATCAATGTCTTGCATCATCTCAAATCCCACATAGCTTGACCCGAAGAAAATCTTGGTCAGATTCATAGCCATATGAGGCAGGCCGAAAGATTCCTTGCCAATGAGTGTGAATGTCGTGAGGAATCCCAGGTATACTATGAGCCCGTCTGTGTTAGCCATCGCCTCACAAGCATGTCGGTAGCCTCTCGTCAAATTCGAGAAGCAGACGCGTAATTTGACTCCTGAGCATACGCAAGGGGAAGAAGGAATTCGGGATGACCCACTGACGGCCACTATCACCATGAACTTGATAAAGTCTTTGGTCATTTCACGAAGGCATGGAATCAGGGTGCCCCAGTACGGTGAAAGACTGAGGATGGAGCATATGCGCGGAACCATGAAGAGTGCTTCGAGGGAGAAGACGTTGAAGGCAAGGTCGGTGATTTGGCCATCATCGTTGGCGATGCCGATGATCCCTGCGGCAGTCAGCCATGGAATGCCGAGGGCCTACGCTGAACCTTGAACTTACGAAGTATCGCGAAGGCAAACCCAATAGCGATCATGATCATGTCAAAGGCGTTCCAGATGTCGGCAGCATAAAAGACGGAGCCGGCGTCGATCCACTCACTCAGTTCGTCGTAGCAAAAGGCGGCCAACCAGACGTAAAGAACCACCTCCGTTGGTGTGATCCTTTGAGTGTTCTGCTCAACCAGAACGGCATAGTAAAGGCAGAGAAACACGGCGAAGAAGAGAATCTCCCACGCCTTGAGATATCGAGGAACCCGCAGTCGGCTGTAGGGATCTGCATTCCGTGCATTGTAAAATCGTGGCTTCTTCTCAGCCTTGACGGACAGTGCATCCCAGAAAATGATGTCGCCATTCCAGATGCCGGTGATGATCTTTTGGACGACATGCTGACTGAGAAAACGTTTCGCATCAGCTATAGCAGCAATCTCGAGCGCATTCAGAGATTTGAAAGGTGCAGTGGGGTCGACCTCTTCGTCGTCTGGGTCCTCGGTGTCGCCCTGGAGACTGGACGTGAGCCTCGACAGCGACGAGAGTAGCTGATAGCGCTTGTTGCTACTGCCAACAGGCTCCGAAGTGGAGCGCCGCAGACTGGCCACGAGCTCTCGAGGGTGGCCCAGGAGAGACGACTCCTCGTTCGCTTCCTCATCAGCGACATCCCTTGTGAACGGTTGTTTTGGGCCCGGTATCTCGTAGAGACAAAAGTCAACAGCTTCACGTTCGGAGAGACGAGTGAGAAATCTCCAGGCCACGATCTCACACGCGTTGGCCCGTGTTTCAGAAAGCCCACGGCTGTAGCTATCGCTGTCTTCTGTCGCGTAGTGCCACCGCAAGGCGCTGCCCGAAACGTCAGTGAGCGCCCGCGGACTGGATGAGACGCGACCTACAGCAGGGCGTTGACTATCGCTGGGTTCGTGCAGGAGACACTCAGGTGGTCGACGAGAGTTCGTAAACAATCGCCGGCAGAGGTTGTTCTGAGCTGTTCGAAACTGCTGGGAAGTTGAATAACGTCGGAAAAGTATCTGGGGCACATGATTAGCCCTGCGTATTGTCGCATTCTTTCGCTTTGCACCCACACCGAGAGCCTTTTAATGACTTCTCTAAAGTTGTTATCATCCTCGATATCAGGAAGCTCACAGCCATCAAAATTGATTGACACTGGGCTGGCCTCACGGACCGGCCCAGGTCGTGATCTGACGCGCATAGGCATGAGTGCACGATAGGCAGATGGGATCTGAGGCAATATATGTGGGTGATGAATGGAAGGAATTGCGCATCAGGAGCTGGTTTTGGGTACGTCTCACGAAGGAGCTGAAGATCGGGTTGCAAGCAGATGCCGGGGCGACGCGAGCTTGGCTGGGACGACGACTCGGATGAGGGCGGGGTGCTGGTCCGTGCTACTGTGGAACCCGGGCACTAAAGGGGGCCCCGATGCCAGGGTGCCCGTTCGGCCCGTTCCAGACTCTGTCTTTCATCAACTGACTCGGAGTGGAGTGGGAGTTGGTCTGCCGCTCCTGTCTTGTCGAGCGCCAGAAAGACAAGATCAACAGCTTCCGGTGCACCTCGTAGGACGAGTGCTCCATCTCCTCGGCGGATTCTGGGCTCAAAACAGCCTCGGACATTCCATCGACTAGATGCCTTGGTGTCTTCAATGAGGGCCACTCTGCAAGTTGGGAACGAGGAGCGATAAGCCCTCGAGGCACTTTAACGATGCTATCAAGACGGCCGATTTGGTGAATCAGACCTACACCAGAGGATTCAACATTGGCCTCGCAACTCGCTCGGGGTCCTGCCGTGTTGCCGTGTTAAGCTGTGGCATAAAGATGGGCAAAAATGGCCTACCAAGGCTGTGTTGCCTGGCCTGGCTGGCATCAAACTGGCGAGCTGGATGTCAATGGTTGAATGGCATCTAAAAAAAGGTTCACCAAGCTGGATGTCGGCAGCTAAATGAGGAGCTCGACTCCCCAGCCTGTGCGATCGAAGCGCGGCGGACTGTGTGGCGCAGTGGGTGCCACTGCTTGCTTACAGTGCGCGCCATCGATGACCCCAGAGGTTGTGGCGAGTCGACGCGTGCTCAGCCACTTCAACCCACAGATCCTTCCCCGTCGGGCATAATCGCCGTACCAACCACCTCGTTCCAAGACCTTTGCCCAGGACTCCCTGGCCGATCGTGACAAGTTTGTCCAGTCAGCTCGGATGGAACCCTACCCCCGGTGGCAAGTGGCCTTTGTTCGACGGTGGAAAGCTGTTACCCTCGCAGCTCTCGCTATCCACGAGAATGAGCCCTGCGGCGTTGTTCAGGCGTCACAGTCATGATGAACTTGGTTCAGGCTCTCTTCAGGGAAAGTGTCAGGCAGGCCAACGTGCCGGGGCTGTGGTTATACTTAGATAAGTCTTGCAACCCACTAACCTGGTCCTGCCGTCCTGCGGACCATCACAGCCACTGAGCGGGCGGCCAGATCTGAAAGATCCTGGCCCCTGCGTGAGGTTGCTGCAGTAGTGCGGTGCCTCCACGCCGTCAGATTTGCCATCACGGCGGCCTCGACACTCTCCCTTTTCCACCTCCTTCCCTTCTCGTTCGTCGTGCCAGTTCCTTTTCTCACTGTTTCTCATGTTCGCAATATCATCGAGTTTCTGCTTTCTCAGTCTACCAGCCGCCCAAGCATTCTTTCCGACATAGCCAGCTCTTCGTGCGCCTTTCGTTGCGAGGCGCAGCCGATCGTCAAATCTGCCCTCAGCTCTTGCCCTTGCGCTGTCGTTGTCGCAACCCTGCTTGCACGATGCAGCAGCCCAGGGGCCTCGATATCAGGGCGCGGCTTCCATCGCAAGCTGAATGTCTCGTCATCTCGACCATTTTCGGTCTCATCATTCCCGCCGACTCCCATGCTCTCCCAGCTCAGACCTCGACCATCAACCACCACGTGCTCGAGGTTATTCCATACCCGAGGCCGACACCTGCGCCGCCGACATCGAAGAACACGAGACGGAGGAGGCAAGCCGTTCAGGAATTCAACACGATCTGCGGATATATCGGGGGAGATCCGGATCTGCCTGCTACCTGCTCGGCAGGCTCCCACTGCGTGGTAGACTCCAACGTTGGAGCTATCGGGTGCTGCCCCAACATCGGCCTCTGCACGTCAGGTGTATTCACCGAATGTGTTGACGCCAACAGCGGGCCGCAGACTTTAGTGAACCCTTACGTATACACCTGTACCGGCTCCGAGGTCTGTTACAGGAATCAGTTTGCAGGCGGCAATTTCCAATATGGGTGCGGCTCAGCTTCAAACCTGGCGGCTACCGTCATGCCCACGGCATCCGGGTTGACAGGCGCGCCACCCTTATTGAGCGTGTCGGCGCCCCTGACGGAAGACCCTGCCACGCTTTCCAAGCCCACCACGCTGGGTACAATATCAGCATCCGGCCGCTCGACAAGCATCGAGTCTTCCAGTGAAGCAACCTCATCGGCGACTGCTTCGGCCACAGCAACATCACACGCAACATCGTCCGAGTCTGCGTCATCGTCTATATCTACACCAGACACCACCGTCCTCAGAACTTCGACAGCCTCGCCTTCCTCGACTGTCGCCTCGAGTCCGGCGGAATCATCCGAGACCGTCGATGGCGAGGAGGCTGGCGGCGGAGGTAGCAACCAAGGGGCCATCATCGGCGGTTCGATTGGTGGCGCCGCAGCTCTCATCGGCCTTGTGGCCCTCGCGCTCTTTTTCTGGAGGAAAAAGAACCGCGGTAATACTCGTCAAGGGCCGGGCCCTCACGGTGACACTCGTTACATAAGGTATGCCAGTCTCTCCGCACTGACAAGGTAAAGACGCTAATTTTGTTCAGTCCTGTGAGCGGTAACAAAAACTTCATTCCCGTGGCCTCGAACCAGGAGATGTACGAGCAAGCTTATGTTCCTGGCCCTCACGGTACCACGACTACAGTCCTTGGGGGCAAAGGCTTCGCCGATCCTGGACGTCACCCAGTCCTGGCCACCAGCGAGATCGGGCAGCCATTCGGATTCCAGCCTCCAGGCGAGGCCACTGTAGCTCAGCGCCCGGATGTCAACGGCCAAGCCGACGGCAACGACGATGATCGGGTCCCACTAACACGAGAGTACGACGACTTCTCGCGAGGGTTCAATGATGCACTCTCGCGCATCGAGGAGGAGGAAAGCAGGCCGGCAACTGCCGTGAACAGCAGTGGCATGAGTGGACACGGTAATGGCTACGGCGCCGGAGCAGACGATAGAGATCTCGGCACATGGGCTCCGCGAGGAGGAGAGGGCCCCCTTTGGCAACAGAACCGGCGACAGTCCAGAAACATGATGTGGATGCAACAATAATACCCCTGGATTTCATGGCTTCGGGGTGTTTTACCCCAGTGCTTTCGCGTGGCAACGCATGGCGTCTGGTATAGCTTGACAGGAGTTTGTTTGCGAGGCTGATTAGATGTTTCAACAAGACGGCCTTTGGTACATATCATGAACATCAAGCCCACACTTGCCTTGCCGTCTATGCTCAGGTGCTGGCATATGTCTCAACTGCCATTGCTGTGGCCCTTCATTCAATGTCGATATGTTACAATCCTCCGCTTGCTTCCCTTCATAATCTTCTGAGTCGCAGAGATACATCTGGAACGGTGAATATCGACCAATACCTCATGGATGTGGAAACGAACTGTTGGAGGCTCCCGGCATGTACGTCATAGCTTGTCCGTTCAAGTTCAGCTTCAGAACGTGCAAGAAGCGCATGTAGTTCCAATGCAGCTTGCCGATCGCTGACATACAGATGTCACTGCCCCCATGCGTGGCTGCTCCGTCGCATGCCTGATGGTCAGCTTACGGAGATCGAAGATCGACCGCACCAATTGAACACACTGCTGACTACAGCCAGTGACCAAATCAACCCCTGCATTATCCAGATTAAGCAAAGCTTGTCTTCTCGAAGGGTTGACTGGGCCTCTAATTCCCCCGACTCGCCCCACACGACATCGAAGTATCTCCATGGTATTGTCCCAATCCAGCAGGGGGAACGGACACGACGCTGGATACACTGGTCAGCGTGACAGCTGACGAAATTCTATATAATCGAGACGTACGTGCCACTTCAGCTCGAACCAAAGCAGGTCAAACCCTTCAACCATACCAGACACAGACCAGCACATTCACAGCTCAATACCCTGCCAGCCAAACCTCCGGCTCAGATCCTGCACAGTTCAAACTTGAAAGTCCAACTCCAGGGAGCGTCAGCCTGCAATCTACTATGTCTGGAATCAAGTACGGCTCGCCCTCCGGCGGCATCAAGGAGTTCGGCGAAGAATCCCACTACTCCCAGAACGTTGACCTGGGAAACGGCATTGTCAAAGCCTCTGGACAGGGTGGCTGGAGCATCGAGGGAGGCCCTCTCGGAGGTATCCCCGAGAGTGCAAAAGACCAAGTCGACGCAGCCTTCATGAACGTCGACCATGTCCTTAAAGCAGCAGGTCTTTCTGGCGTCCAAGACGTTTATCTCGTCCGATCTTATCATACCGACATCAACGAAACAATGCAGTTGGTCACCGAGGCCATGAAAAGGCACATTCCCTTACATCGTCCAATTTGGACTGCCCTTGGTACCACCGAACTGGGACATCCAAGCATGAAGATCGAAATCGAGGTTGAGGCAAAGCACGTCGATTGAGATGTACATTTGAGCAGTCACGTATCCAATCAAGAAACAACTCATCAACGACTTGAAAGCCCAAAGAATTAACTCATCCACTTTCCGTGATTACTTGCGTGTATCGAGTAGCTAGTCGTTCTCGGCCTGAAAGTTACAGCCAAGCCGTTGGGGGCCGAGGATAACAAACGACTAATAGTGTCGTACTTATGAAAGGGAACTTGGCAAGCCACTACTCTTGGAGCTAACTAGGAATGGGAGGTTCATCAGAATGCGCTGCACGCTGCTCGCGAGGCACCTCACCGAGTCATGGATCCTGGGCGCTGGTGTGGCGACTGATTAGGAAGCTGGACGAGCACAATCAAGCCACCTTCGAAGGTCACAGCGAAGCCCATCAAGTCTAGCCACATGGCTCTTATGAAAGTGGTTAGGGGTCCATTTACCTGTACATTGGATTCTCCATGTCTGGCCCGACTTGGAAAAAGAACGATCGGCGCAGCGTGTTGAATGAGTGAGAGCTTGCTCGCTCCCCGGGCCAGCCCCAGTGTGGTTCAGGCGGGTTCACAGCCGATTGCTGTACCTTGAACACCCTGGCGATCATTAGAGGCAGTACTAACACTAACCCCAGTTGGGTACTAGCACCTTGCGGGCTCGGCCTGGGCCGAGTCCATCGACAAAGACATGAACATCACCTGCCGTAACGGGGATCCCTCGGAGGGGTAGCCAAGAAGCACTGATCATGCTTAGCGAATCAATCCACATGCTATGCGATTACGATGGCATTATCCCACATGGCGACATCATGTGTCCAGATGGTCGTCACGAAACAGTGCATCCTACATTAGCCTCACCTGAATGGCGTGCAATATCAGGACATATCAGGAAGGCGCTCGGAAAACATTGACCGCGCCATCGCCTTCCGGGCTCAGTATCATGCAGTGTACGAGGAATGCGGGCCATCGTCGAGTCGCCCTGCCAGCATCCAGAGGACCCAACGAGTAATGGCGGGGAATCAATGTGTAGTATAAAGTCGATCCCGCCTCATCAAAATTCCCACTCTCCTCCAGCAGCTTAGGTATCAGATCGACAAACAGTACCCCCTTCCACAGCTGTCATTTGGTCACCCGTCCTGTCGCAAATATGGTTCTCAACGCCTCTCGCCTGGGCTATTTGGCCCTACTGGCTTCGTCGGCCGTGGGCAAGGAGATCGAGCCCAACGCGGAGATTGCCGCCGAGCTGTATGACTCCGGGAAGGTCCACGACAGTATCATGGCCAACAAGCTGGTGAGCACAGTTTGAACGAAACACTCCCGAGACATTCAACTAATGGCTCTGGAGGCGAACTGGAAACTGGCCGAAGAGGCTGGCATCTTTGATAGCGCCCAGTATCCCGAGCTGGGTTACACCAAATGCGTGAATGGATGGGCCGAGGCCATTCCTGGAGACCGCAGCAACACCTTCCGGTGCAACAACGTGGACCTTTACCACTTCCTTTCCCACGCAGCTCTCGGGGAC
Source organism: Furcasterigmium sp. R96-07A1 (assembly GCA_037042015.1). Classification (NCBI taxonomy): domain Eukaryota; kingdom Fungi; phylum Ascomycota; class Sordariomycetes; order Glomerellales; family Plectosphaerellaceae; genus Furcasterigmium; species Furcasterigmium sp. R96-07A1. The sequence continues at coordinate 70,169 of JAXQJP010000049.1, forward strand.
CCTCTCGGCGAAGGATCTTCATCTTGGGGTTGGACTTCTGACGATGGTCGCGAGTTCGTGGCTATTGGGCAGTACCAGGGCACTGCTTTCGCAGAGATCAGCAAAGAAGGTCGCCTGATCTACCTCGGTCGTCTCCCCGCTTACTCGAGGCCCTCGCAGTGGCGTGAGATTCGCAGCTACAAGAGCTATTTTGTTATTGGCTCCGAAGCAGTTGATCACGGCATCCAAATCTTCGACGGCCGCAAGCTTCTCGACATTGATCCCGAGAGCCCAGTCCAGTTCACCCAGGACGACCTCGCTTCCTGGACACGTCAGCTTCTGCCCCATGGCCGGGCCCATAACGTCGTGGTCAATGAGGAGCTGGGATACTTTGCCGCCGTCGGCGCTCAGCCTCGCACCGATCCTCACTGCCGCTCTGGCCTGAACTTCTTTGACCTATCAGACCCGGAGAACCCCGTCTCTCTGGGTTGCGCGGCAGGTGATGGTTATGTCCACGATGTATGCCGCATCTTCAATCCTACTTTTCAGCTGATCTAACCCCCTTGTTAGGCTCAATGCTTGGTCTATCACGGACCGGACAAAAGATACGAGGGCAGAGATATCTGCTACGGCTACAACGAGGATACCCTCACCATCTACGATGTCACAGACAAGGCCAACGTCACCAACATCATTTCCCGCATCAGCTACGAGGGCGCCGCGTATACGCACCAGGTAAGGGATCACAGTACACCGTCCCAAAACTCCCACTGACAAGAGAAAGGGATGGGTCCTCGATCCTAACAACCAGGAGTACTTGGTTCTCGATGACGAGCTCGATGAGCAGAGGCGTCGCGGCCCTGCTGCCGACGGTTACCCTGTGACCTATATCTGGGACATCCGTGATCTTGAGAACCCTAAGAACACTGGCATCTATAAGTCAAAGGTCAAGGCTATCGACCACAACCAGTACGTAATTGATGGCCTCAACTACCAGTCCAACTACGGCGCGGGACTTCGCGTCTTCGACGTCAGCTCAATCCCCAAGGACCCCAGCGGAAACTCGGTTTGCGAGGTGAGCACCCCCGAGCCCACATCAGTGAAGTCTCTCCTGACCATCCTTAGGTTGCATGGCTCGACATCCATCCCGAAGACGATGGCGTCGAGGGTGGTGGCGTCGTCCAGTTCCTTGGTACTTGGTCCAGCTACGCCTACTTCAAGTCCGGCTACATCTTCATCAACAGCATCGAGCGTGGTGCCTTCGTTGCCAAACTCACCGGAACTGACTGCCCGAAGGCGCCCAAGTGTAACGCCGATAACTGCCTTCGCGCATTCCGGTCAACCAGCGTTGCGGGCCGTCTTGAGGAGTCCCGGGAGTTCTGTGGCACCTTCACCAACTCCCCGGTTCATGATGTTTCGGCCCTGCCGGAATATGCTGTTAAGGGATGCTCCGGTGACGCCGTTGCTCGTGCCAGCAGTGCCTGTGCTTGCTTGCCCGCTGCAACCCCTGCTCCCTGAGGCAATGCAGAGTAGAGCACGCTGATAATTAATGCCATCTTCTCGAAAGAGTCAGCATGTCCATGAACACTGGCAACCTCGTCCTTGTGTAGTTCTGATGTACCCTGTGGTCCTTATCGCTCTCAACCACGAGCTCGCGTGCAGCCACACGGTGACACTGCCGGTGTCCGATGACCACAATAGCAAGTTTTCGAGTTCGCTTTGCTAGGACCAACGATCACTGCTGGAAAACTCTCCATGAACATGGTATACCCTGTCGATTCTTGACGCCATCGTGTATTGTACCTCACTGTGCGTTTCAGGCAGCGACTGAGCCGCGCCACCGCGTACTGCCACATACATCCTAAAAAGCTTCCGAGATCCCAAACAGGTTTTGGGAATGTCATAGACGCGGGGAAACACCCGATCGCGATCCGTGGCGGTGTGAAACGGCAATTATTCCACATTGGAACAAGCGCATCGCCAGCTCGCACCAGCATGTCCTCCCATAACTTTCACCGACCCGTCCTCATTGATCACCTCCGCAGACCAAAGATGTCATACGATGATCAAAAGCTCTTCGTATGCAGGGGCGCCGAGCGACACCTGCGCCGATGGACCAGACGCTGTTGCCGAGTTCGACACCCTTAGCATCACAGAGGTACTCGACCAAGACTCCCGCCCCACGTTCGTCGTTGATCTCGACCCCGATGAGAGTATTACTGTCGGTGCGAGACGTATCTCACCTATCTTTTGCAATGCCGCGTTGCGGTCACACGAGCGGCTCTTTGATGCCGTTCGAGGAGCGCCAGATGACCTCTCCCTCGCAAGCTATGAAGACTTCAGCACTTGGGCCACGGGTGTCACAAAGTTCGACAGCTCTCGAGACGTCTACCCCCTTTCCTTCATCTATCATGATATGCTATGGACGGGATCAACAGTACGCCGGCGCTGGCGGTTGATTAGCGGCAACCTATTGCACTCCCCCCAGCCGGAACCAGCCCACGCCTTAGCATCAGAGATAAAGGATGCTGCTTCACTGGCTATGCGGCCGGGCTTATCGGGCGAGCTCACGGCCGGAGATGCGGACCGTCTCAAGCCTCCAACCGAGGCAACTTCAACCCTGGCAGGGACGACACTTTTCTCTGCCAAACAAGTCACGATTTCCTCGCGATCCTCTCAACCTGCCGTCGGCACGGGAAGCACTTCTGAAGGGACTAGCAACTCATCCCAGGCTGCGAGGTTACATCTTGCGACCCCCGAAAAGGCAGTCGCCGACTGGACCCTGGAAAAGCCCAGAGGCATTCTGTCACCCCACGTTGCCTTTGCTAGGACGGTCAGTTGGGAGAAAACACCACTCGGGTCCATGTCAAACTGGTCCCCGGAGTTCCGGCAGACGGTCAACCTTGTTATGAACAACCCACATCCTGCAGCCTTGTTCTGGGGAAGCGACCTGACCATGCTGTACAATGAAGCATATGCCGCGGAAGTTGCTGGGAACAAGCACCCGTCACTGATGGGCACCGGGTTTTCGGGCCCCTTCTCCGAGCTCTGGGACGCTGTCAGCGGGATCTTCGCCGAATGCGCACGCACAGGTGTCAGCATACGCAAGGAGGATGACTATTTGCCCATCGAGCGCCGTGGATTCGTCGAAGAGACGTTTTACTCATGGTCGTGGACACCCCTCTACGGCGGCACGACTCGGATTCTAGGTTTCTACAACGCGCCCTTCGAGACAACGCAGTCAGTCCTGAGTCATCGAAGGACAAAGACCATCAGCAAAGTTGGAGAGAATGTCTCCCGAGCCAAGACAATCAAACAGTTTTGGAGACTGCTCAATGACAGCCTCGAGGACAATCACTTCGATGTGCCCTTTGCACTTCTGTATTCGGTTGGCGACGCCGAAGAGAGCGACGAATCTTCTGTATCGTCTGGAAGCACCATCTCATCAAAATCCTGTTCGCTTGAAGGCTCCATTGGCGTCCCAGATGGCCACGTTGCCGCACCGAAGCAACTGGATCTGAAAAGGAGCAGTGGAGGCTTCGTTCCGGCGTTCAGAGAAGCCATGCGGACGAAGGAGTCGACGCTTTTGCATACCAGAGATGGCACACTGCCCGAGGAGTTGCTGGACGGCATCCAATGGCGTGGCTTTGAAGAGCCCTGTTGCCAGGCAATCATACTTCCTGTGCGCCCGACCAACGGAGAGACCATTTTGGCCTTCCTTCTCCTTGGCATCAATCCTCGACGGCCTTATGATGAAGGCTACAAGTCTTTCACGGCCATGCTTAATCGGCAGCTCGCCACTTCCCTTGCATCATTCATGCTGTACGAAGATGAAGTACGAAAAAGCCGGGATCTTGCCGAGGCTGCGGCGTTGGGACAAGAACAGCTGACACAGCAGCTTGCACTTCAGACGAGCAGGCTGAAGCGAATGACATCATTGTCACCACTCGGCATGTATCTTGTCAGCCCAGAGGGGGTGTTACGGGAAGCCAACGATCGGTATTTTGAAATGACAGGCCATCCTCGCGACAACCTCTACGAAATGTCTTGGATGGAGCAGATCATGGAGAGTAGCAAGGCCACAATGAAGCGAGGATGGGAATGCCTAGTCTCCGAAAAACAACCATGGACAGGGGAGCTACAGATGAAAAGGCTGATCATGCAGCCCGTTGACTTGCACGGCGAGGCGATTGACTATTGGGTGCTGGTTACGGCCCAGCCTGAATTCGCGACCGACGGCTCTATCAGGTCAATCATGGGTTCCATCACCGATATCTCACATCTCAAATGGGCGCAGGGCCTACAGGATCGACGTCTCCAAGAAGCAGAGGAAACCAGACGACAGCAGAACGAATTCATCGACATCACTTCCCACGAAATGAGAAACCCCCTCTCAGCCATCTTGCAGTGCGCAGATGATATTCTATCCACACTCAGGCCCCATCAAGCGAGCGATATGCTTCTGCCGATGGATGCTGTCAGTAGCTGCCTCGATGCAGCACACACGATATCGCTGTGTGTCCAACACCAAAAATCCATCGTGGACGATATTCTGACCGTCTCAAAACTGGACTCGAACCTTCTTGTCATCAATCCGGTTGCAACTCATCCCGTCGAAGTCGCTAAGCGGGCCGTAAAAATGTTCGATCCCGAGCTGCAAGCCAAGGATATGAACATGTCGTTCGAGGTTCATCCATCGATTTCCGAGTTTGGTGTGGACGGACTGATGCTAGATCCCAGCCGGGTTCTTCAGATCCTCATCAACCTGATCACAAACGCCATCAAATTCACAGCTGGAGCCCCTAAAAGAATCATTACCGTTTCAATTGGCGCTTCTCAAGAAGTCCCCTTATCTGTCAACATACCTGGCTTCAAGTACGTCCCGACAAGAACGCCCAATAGCGTTGTTACCACGGGAGAAGACTGGGGTTTCGGGGACATCATCTACCTGACCTTCAGGGTGAGCGACACCGGCGTGGGACTGACGCCCGCTGAGATGAAAGTCTTATTCGAGCGCTTCTCCCAAGCATCGCCCCGGACACACGCACAATACGGCGGCAGCGGCCTCGGACTGTTCATCTCGCGTCAACTAGCCGAGCTCCATGGCGGTCAAATTGGCGTCGCATCCGAAGCCGCCACCGGGAGCACCTTCAGCTTCTTCGTCATGGCGAGGAGGGCGAACTCGGAAAGCACACAAACAGACTCTTCAACTCCTCCGTTGGAACGACAGTTGCTGGGTGTTGGTTCTTCCCTCTCCCAACCCGTTGCACCTCAAAGGCAGGATCTGGCATCGGGAATTCCAATGGCCGACCTGGTGGCGACCAAGATGACGCCGAAACCACCTTTCAAGTTTGACCCTCAAGATCTTGAACTGCTGGTTGTCGAGGACAACTTGGTCAATCAGAAGGTGCTGGTCAAACAGCTCAAGAAGCTCGGCACCAGCGTGCACGTTGCTAACGACGGCCTTGAAGCACTCGCCTTCCTCCGCCAGACGAGCTTCTGCGCCAAGGGTGGTGCAAAACTGTCTGCAATCCTCATGGACCTCGAGATGCCAAACATGGACGGTCTGACGTGTGTTGGGAAGATCCGGAAAATGGAAGCCTCTGGTCTCATTTCAGCCCATGTTCCCGTTATTGCCGTGACGGCAAATGTGCGGGATGAACAGATACTGGCAGCACGCAAGGGTGGGATGGACGATGTCGTTTCTAAGCCGTTTCGCATCCCAGAACTGATGGGAAAGGTTCAAAATCTGCTACAGAGCCTTGCACATTAGGATCAGTTGATCTAATCAAAGACGACTTGCCTCCGAGGTTTCAATGCAAGATCATCCTCGCGCGTGTTTGGGACCACGGGTGACTTGAAACTGGCACAGCATGAGGTGGTATACTTAGGTCTACAGCCCTTCTCAGGATGTATACTCAACCGATGGAATGCTCGAGTCCTTGGACGGATTCTCTGGCATCTACATGTTTTCCCCACATGAGGCTCTTCGAAGCTGATATCTCTGATCTATGTGATCCCCAGGCCGACCAGCTTTGCTGGACTCTTCGCACTGAGGAAACATGCGAGGGATTAGTGTAGTTGTCCATAAACGAAGGACACTACTGACAATCTCCACCGGGCCAGGTGCACAGTCTGAAACGCCACACTGCCGGCGAAAAAGACGGCGACATAGCCACCAAGGGCAATACCTTGCTAAAGCATGAGCCAAGAATGATCCCCTCGAATAGGTTGAGTTGGCTGTCGGCGTGGCGGGAGCTGCCAAAAAGCTAGCAATCATTGGCGACCAAACTGCTCTACCTGAACCGACCGAGGAGACTCATGAAACCCTCCATGTTGAAGCCATAGTCTGGACATGTTCCGCATCGTGTACTGCCTCGGCGCGAATCTCTGCGACCCTGCGCAGCGCAACGTGAACTCAGCGGCTATTTGGTAGGCTCACCGGTCCACATTTGTTCTCCAGTTGATGGTATTCAGAAGACAAATTATCCATGGTTTGGCTTTGTGGTCCAGAGCATCCTCTGTAAAAGAATGGTGTATCAGCGTTGGGAGCGAGGGCAGCGAAAGTTACCCGAGGAGAGAGAGCACCTGCCCAACGGTGAGGGCAGAGTCGTCAAGACCGCCTGTCATAGCAGCAAAGAGTATGAGAGTTCCGGCATCGATCTTGATTTTAAATTGCAATGGGTAAAAGGTCGGAGAGATTCACACGGCATGGGGAAAGCCTAATGCGTAGGCCTTCGTCTCGCTTTGATCTCATCGGTAAGGACATTTTGTTGCATGGCTGACGGCTCGTCCCCAGGAACCATATTTGAAACTGGCTTCGTCGTTGTCATTCGGCAAACTCCTTGTCGATGCTCCTTTAATGATTTCAGCGCTTGACAAGCCGACTGAGAGGCTGACGTCGGCAGTCTCCCGAGCGAAGGCACTGTGAGTACCAAGATCCATGGCAGTAACGACATCTTTGACAACCTTCAAATGGAGCACCGGACGCGCGGAATAGTGGAAATACTCTGATGGCGGGGAACGAAAATGCATATTTGGGCCGGTGAGCCTCCTCAATGCGGCCCGCCTGAAGCCATACCACCCGGAGTGTAGATGGTGCACTGGGACGCAATGGTCTTGGCTTCGTTGATACCGCTGCCTTTATGATGTAGAAGTTCACCAGCAGAAATACAATAGTCTACGCATCGGCAAATATACTTCGGATTCGATGTGATTGAGACGAGGAAATATCCGTGATTGTATTAGCGGAAGAGTAGTTTTCAAGTGGAATTGGCTTTTATTGGAGCATCACGACCACCCTTTCGGCCCGAACCATGTACCGTTAACCATGTTGTTGTAATACACCCAGGGGAAGAAGTCCTTCTTCAGGTGCCAGAACGAGCGTCTAGGGATTGCTTGGTCCAGGCCGAGCCAATCGCCGAAAGTCTCCTTCGGCTGACCGCCGTACTTGAACTCGGCAAGAAGGACCTTGCCGTATTCCGTGGTGAGAGGACACGAAGTGTAACCGTCGTACACAGCGTCGGGGGCTTTGCCTTCGGTGGCAAGCAGGAGGTTGCGGACGAGAACAGGGGTCTCGGCAGTCACGGCTGCAGCTGTCTTGGAAGTAGGAAGGCTGGATGCGTCTCCAATGGACCACACGTTGGGGAACTTTTTATGTTGGGTGGTGCCGTCGTCGACATCGACATAGCCAGCGTCGTTGGCCAGGGCGCTCGTTTTGACAAAGGCGTGGGGCCCCATCTTGGGGACGACATGAAGCAAGTCAAATCGCTTGTTGACGTGCTCCTTGCCATCTGGCCGGGCGAATGTGGCAGTGTTGCCATCGATGGCAACAAGGTCATGTTGGAAAAGCCCGTCGACATTTCTCTCCTGACGAAGCTGCTCTAGCTTGGCGGCGTACTTTGGAACAGCAAACATGCCGCCGAGTCCACTGGCAAAGCTGATCTGGATAGGGGAAGCAGAGGGGTTGGATGGGTCATACAGACCTGCGGACTTCCAATGATCCAAAGCAAGCCACATGACCTTTTGAGGAGCGCCGGCACACTTGATGACGCCCGCGGGCTGAGTAAAGATCGCCGTGCCCTTGCGAAGCTTTTCAACGGTGCGGAAGGTCTTGTCGCAAGTATCGTAGCCGTAGACAGACGAGATAAGTGAATCCGGATTCGCCAAGGCCTCGGGCAGGCCCTTGACGCTATCGAAATTCACCTTGACGCCGGGAGCGACGACGAGGTGATCATAAGTCAGCTTTGAGCCGTTTCCGAGAGTCAAAGAATTGTCCTCCGGTGTGAATGCGCCGACAGCTTCATTGTAAAACTTGAGCTTAGGATCGATCAGGCCTGACAATCGACGTCGAAGCTCCTGTTTGGTTTTGAGACCACCGCCCACGAGTGTCCAGCCGGGTTGATAGTGGTGCCACACCGCAGGATCGACGATCGCAATGTCGCTCTGTTTGAAGCGTCCGGTGTGCAGAAGTTGGTGGCTCACGGCGAGACCCGCGGTACCACCGCCCACGACCACGACCTTGTGAGCTCGAGTCGTGGTGTCGACAGGTGAGGCGGCGCTGGCGAAGGTACGAGCGGTGAAGGCTCGCCGAGAAGTTGACGGAAACGTAGAGCTGCGGGGAGCAACGCCCCGCAGGCTAAACGACTGCAAGGACCGGACTGACATCTCGCTGGAGGATGACGAGAAACGCGAAGAAGGTTGAGCCAGAGTTGATTGCGTGAGACGATTTGTTGCAACTGGTGAAGTAAATTCTAGAGTCTCTAAATGGCCCGAGCGCTTGGTAGTGCGATGGCGTGATCGATAAAGTACGGGGGAGGCGGGTCAAAGCCAGAGCCGGGACCACCCCGAATGCGGCTTGCAGCCCGCTCATGTCGGCATACCTTGACCTCAATCACGATAACAGAGGAAAGATGATCAAATGCCAGTCAGACACATGCCCCAGACACTTCTATAGTTTCACGCCCAAAGACATTAAATCGCTTTCACTCTAATCCTAGTATCTAGTCCGCGCTATTACCACTAACGCTCTCGACGATCTACGCATCTCGGTTAGATAATGCGGAGCTCATATATATAATCTCCCCTTTTCAGCTTAAACCGCTCTATAATAATACCTAATAGTATCTTTTTAATATTACGTGAGCTTAAGGAAAAGAAACCTAAATTAGGGAAGTACTCTCTAATTAAGGATTTTAACTATATAGTATATATATATATAATACTAAAGTTAATCTTAGTAATAAACTAAATACTAAGAATCTTAACCCTAAAGACCTAAGGCCTAGGGGGCCAGCGGCTAGGTAGAGTTAGTGGGGTAGGCCCCCCCCCCTTATAGTAGGCTATAATTAGGTAACTAGTAATATAAGTAAAACTAATTAGTTAGGCAGGTCTAGTTAGTTATATTATAGGCTAGGGCCTAGTGTAGGGTACTAACCTAGGGAGTATAGTACTAAGGCTTATAACTAGCTATATAATAAAACCCTTAGTAAATATACTAAGAATAAAGATATAAATCTCCGCGACTACACACCTATCTTATAAAGACTTTTACCCCTTATTAGAAATATATTATATTAAGCCTCCCTTTTAGTATCCACTAGGACTAACTTATAATATATTTCTAATTACCCTTTTTCTTATTATAGATAATAATATAAATAACTTATAAGGTCCCGGTGACCTAGGGATCTAAGCCTAGATTAATAAAGCTATAAACTTAGCTAACTAACCTCTATAGGAAGTATTAACTATAGTTATAGGGGAGCTAAGAGCTCTCCGCGAGGGAACTATAACTACATAGTCTCCCCTAGGTAGTACCCTAGAACCCACGCCTACCCCCGCGGCACTAATAATAAGCTAGAGAACCTATATACTACTAAACCTACCTATATTTAGTAGTAACTTAAGTAAGTATAGTGCGTAGTTATAGTAGATATATAATAAAGTTAATCTAAACTATTACCTCTTAGGTAGTAATTATATAGTATTCTACCTAATTTACTCCTACCTAGGCCCCTAGCCCTAGTAGACTATCTCTATCTATTATAAAGCTAGCAGGTTAGGTAAACTTTATAACCCCTATAACTTTATATTATACCTAGATTATACTTATCTTAAAACTTAGGGTTAGATTAGGGTTTTATTTTTTATCCTAAGTTATTTTACTAAGTATTTTACTCTTAAGCTAAAAGAGGGATTTCTTT